>PVKS010003515.1:46384-102892 GCA_004027875.1 Aplodontia rufa
TTTTTTTTTTTTTTTTTTTTTTTTTTTTTTTTGTCCAAAATCTGACATTATCCCAGAAATGCTGATTGGGGAGTTATGAGATTGTATTATGCCCCAGACTAATTTTAATAGTTCTGAAGAGAGAGTTACTCCGTTATTTCTATGGTTATCTGTGCCCAGAAAATTAACTCACTTTAACCCACCTCTGTACCATACCAGTAGCAGCCTTTGCCCCAAGTCCAAAGAAACTTTGCAGAGTGAGCATGACCATTCATGGCCATTTTGGAGGTTTGTTTCCACACGTTTCTCATAAGAGCTTGGTCGAGGTCTCAACACAGCTCTCTGTTCCAGTGTATCTTTATCAAGCCGTCTGTGTGCTCAGTAATAAAGACAGGAGAGAACACTTTGTTCTTTAATCTTAACACCTTGTTGATTCAAAACATTTGTTTTAACAGGCATTTGAAAACAGCATTCATTTCTAATCATACATTTAAGGAAATAAGCCCTTTAAAATAGATATTATTATTAATATTTAAGTTTATAATAACCATTTGTTACCTAAGTACAGTAACAATAAGAAAATTATGATATCATCTTTGAAGATCTCACTTCACAAAATGAGAAATGTGCATCCATTTTTATGATATATCCATACTCAAATTCAACATCAGCAGTTTTTTATTGTTGCATGCACACACACACAGACTTCATGGAAAAGCAAAAGCATTTTATCTATTTTCTGACCTTTAGAACTGTTCTTTGAGCTTAGTAAAAGCAATTTTTTCCCTTATGTAGGTTCAGATGACATGGGTCTGGAAATGTCTTAGGATCACTTTATTTCTGTTAAATTTATGTCTTTTTTATATTTCTGTTTAACATGTCTTTTTTATATAGTTATTTGCCTTCTCAGTTTTTAACAGGGAATTGTAACACTTATGTAAGCCTATAAAATCCATATGAATAATAAGTAGTAAAAGAAGAGTTTTCTCAGCCTTTGCAAACAATTGGAATGACACAATAAATTTAAAGAATTTTGGAATAAGCACTTCTACCAACTGCACTTATGATGCAATATTGAGTTGAGTGTCTCTTTCTTTGTAATAAAAGACAACAATGCTGCTGTCTTTGCTTCTAATAATGGGTAAAGTACAAAACTTTGATCTTTCTTACAAACACAGCTGTTGTCCTATTATTGAGCCAAATCCAGATGAGATTAGACTCTGGTCAAAATTAAGGTTAATCTTTGTAGCCATCTCAAATAAGAACTTTCTAATACTGTTGTAGGAAATCTCTATTTTTGACACAGTGCCCAAGGACAAAAGTCTGAGTACTAACCACTAAAGCAAGCCAGAAACACCTAATGATAAATTATATTGTGGTGATAAAGAAGGTGGAAACTCTAACCAAATAAGTTCATTTTAACTCATTTTTACTTAGACAATAATCCTAAGAAATTACTTTCTTGTTCACATTGTTTAAATCAGACAATTTTGAGTTGTTTTTTAATGAACATCTACCATCTCAATGTTTCTTCCACAAATAATAATGAAAACTAGGTGTTTATGAAGATAGAATAACTCATTTTATCATGATTATTATAATACATCATTTTAGTATCTAACTAGCCTACCCTTCCCAAAAATCTTTTTCTTTAAGTTTTAGAGTTCAGAATTTTAAATGGGTTTGCCAAAAGTCCCTTAGGACTCATTCTCCCAGCAATGGACACTGGTGCCTCAAGCTGTGTTCGGAAGATCTAATCTTGCTTTTCCCTCCAGCTTGCATGTTTCAGGAGAACATCTGTGGAAGCATTTCTCACCTCTGATCTGTAGATCTCTTAATACTAGACTTGCCTAATAACCTTTCCCTGGTACTTAACTTTGAGCAAGTAGAAGAACTGGCCATACATATGGCTGCTTCAGAGGTCTCATGGCATCCTGGATTTACCCCACAAATACGCTAAACCCAAGCCTATGGAGCATCTCTGGAATTCTGTCAGATGCCCCCAAATCAAACTTGCTTACGTATTTCTAACAGATAGTGACTTTGGGCCTCCTGACATCTTCCACTTCTGTCTCCAAACTCCTTTACATATAGGAGAATAAATGAGCCTGCCAATGGATCCCATTCACATGCTTTGGAGATCTCAATCAGAAATCAAGGGAGTTAAGAAGTTCCCAATATATTGAGATGGGTCTGTCATCTTGATATGTATTATGTGATTCCAGGTTTGGCTGTAGAATTCAGAGGAAAGCCAGAATACTTAAACTATTTCTGCCTGTAATACATACAAGGCAAGACTTTAGGCAAGGTGTATTACAGAAATTAATAGAATCACCTGAAAGTTAAAAGGGAGAGAAATGCTACCTTTGAATGAAAATAGGGGATTTTAAAGATGAATTTCCCAGTTTAAGTCACCAATTTCCATTTAATATTCCTATTTAAACTTCCCCTCAACAATGTATGTGTATTTGCTCAATGAATAGTAGATGTCCAGCCACAATTGCCCCGAGTTCTTTAGATAGGTAGAGAGATGCATACATATACACATATATATGGATATATGAGCATATATGCTTTCCGAGCTTGGCATGGTGGCACATGCCTTTAATTCCAGCAACTCAAGAGGCAGAATCAGGACGATGGCAAGTTCAAGGTTAGCTTCAGCATCTTAGCCAGGCTTGGTCTCAAAATAATAGGTTTTTCAAAAGGGGCTTCTTCAACTGAGAATGAAGCTCAGCGGTAGGACATTGCGTATGCCATACAAGAGTTCTGGGTTTGATCCCTAGTGTGGCAAAATAAATAAAAGACTTAGGCTGCAAAACATTGTGAACCACTTTCCTAGACTGAGATTTAAAATCTCTGGTCTCCTTTTTTAAAAAGTAATATCAAAGACTCAAACTATTTTGGACTCCAGAAATGAGGCATGTTGATGTTGAATATCTAGAGTACTTTTAAGTGATTTTATGTGGTTTTGATTCAAAATAACCTTTCCGCTTTAAGAAGGCCAGGTGCTGAGTCATTTGTTAAAACAGCCAGAGGCGGTTAATTAGAAGCAGCTGATAGTGGTATCATTTGCATCCTTTTTTTAAAAAAAATAGGTTTGGTGGCTGGAGCGGTTGTTCAGCATTTACGGTGCTTGCCTGGCATGGGTGAGGACACAAGTTCGAACCCCAGCACCAAGTACACAACAAAGTGTTGGAGCAACGAAAGTCACATGAAAAACTAAAAATAGAATTGATTCTCTCTTTAAAAAAATAAATAGGTTTATTCTTTGAAGAGGACAGAGTGCTATAGATGTGCAAAGCCAAGTGAAGACCATGACTGAGACCTACCTCATTTCTAGCCCCACTAATGGAAAAAAATCTTAATGAACTCAAGATAACCAAAACCCTATTTAAAAAAAAAAAGGTGGTGTTAGTCCTACAAGGGGTGATATGTGTGACACTTTCCCTCGCCAATGCATTTTGTTTACTTCTAAATTTTCCATGATAAATATATCGTTTTTTTGTTTTTTGTTTTTTTTTTTTAGTACTGGGGATTGAACCCAGGGCCTCCTTTATAATAACTGCTTAACTTAAAAATAAGCAGATATTAACTAGCTCTGTCATGTGTGCCAAACAATATAAAGAAATAGATACCAACCAATGTTTTTCATCATGTGTGGAACCTAGAGAGGAAAAACAGAAAAGTGTAGAGAGGAATCTCATAAAAATCAAAATCTGATAAATCATAATCTCATAAAAATCAGTAGAGGAAAAGAGAAGGATCCGGGGAGGGAGGAGAGAAAAGGGAAATACTAAAAATGGCATCAACCAAATTATATTGTATATTATGTACATGCACAATATGAAACAAATCCCACCATTATGTAAGACTATAATACACTAATAAAAAATAAAATGGATACTAACCTCTGATCTCAGAAGTCACAAAGAGGTTGGCAATACCATGTGGTCATGAAAAAATAAAGACAGAATCTGCCAGGTATCATGGTAGTGCATGCAAGGAAGGGTGTAAGGATTATAAAGCAAAGTATTGAGACTTGAGTTTCTGGAGCACACTCCCGCTGAGGAACTTGGGACACCAGATTCTCTGAAGAAGAGTGCAGTGCTTCAAGGTTGCTGAAAAAGTCTGGAACAGGAATGCTTACACTCTACCCCACAAATGCCCTCCCCCTGACTTGCAAAGCCAAGCAGCTGCACCTTCCCCTCTGGTTACTTCTTGAGAAATCAAATCAATGAGACCCCAATTACAGGAGTGAGGTGCCTTGCTGAAACCAAGAGTATGACCTAAATTAGGTTCATATACTAAAAGATAATGAAGAGTTCCATATTTTCTTAGACACCATGTTTATTTGCCATCCATTCATTTCTGGGGCCAGTTGTATTAATTATATTCTCTTCTTTGTATTCTTGGTACCCTAGCACTTGTGGCCTTATACACTAAGACTGCCTCTTCCAGAGCTAATCCCTAAAGATAGTAACGTGCTTACTTGACACCATGTCTTTGGTGTGCAAACCAATTGATCCTGAGCCCAGATCCCGCAACCACCTCTTATCTTACTCTTCACACATGAAGCTTATATGTGCCCTGCTCTAAATCAACCTAGGGTCAGGTACTAGACTACTAGGGGACAGATCCTATATCCCAAAGCCTACCAGAATTATTCAAGCTAGTCAACCCTAAACTTTGCCTGCCCTGCCTTGCCTTTCCAACAGAGATTCCAATAAAGGTGCGAGGGCCTAGGCATCCCCTCACTCCTCCTATCTCCTAGCCACAATCTATGCCACTGCGGGGCATGGTATGCCCTCCTCTCTTGAAAAATGTAACATCCTTTCGCTGGTATTACCTTTTCTATGTCATCACTCATCCCCTCCATAAACAAAAGCCGCATGAATACAAATGAGACAGACCTTTTCCCAATCCTCTCACAGAAAGCAGGATAATCGTTAGGATCTCTGATGTTGTACTGGGGACTCCCTGACTGAAAGTCTTTAGATCCCTTGAAGCAGTTAGCTTTCCAGATAAAAATGTAGCCTCCTGCTTACAGGATATAAGCCTACAACCCAACTTTGTGAGTGAAAAGAAAGTCAGATGTTAAAACACAATAGCCTGAAACAGCAAATTCTGTTTCATTTCCATACTTGTATTGGTGCATCATAGTTGTATAGTTGGTGGGATTTGTTGTTATGTATTTGCACACACAATATAACAATATAATTTGACCAATGTCATCCCCCAGTGTTCCTCCTTTCCCTCGTCTCCACTCTCCCTCAGTCCTTTCCTCTATTCTACTGATCTCCTTTGAATTAAAACAGTGAATTCTTAACACATTGAACTAGATTGGCTAGAATTTGTTCACTTAACCAAGTCTCTAATAATTTACATCACTCCTAAGAGCTGGGAAGTGGGGAAGAATATAGGGGTGAGGAATATTTAATTTACTTCCCCACCATTATGAACCAATACCATGCGCCTCTAAGGGTGGTTCCATCCTGAAGCAGAGTAGGGAGAAACAAAAAAGAAATGATAGGGAACCATTTCTCATCCTTCCCTCCATATAAAAATTTACCCACAATAAAATTCAATAATAGCAATTTGCTACTAATCTGCCATGAAAACAATGTAACAATTGAACATAACAACTGAAAAACATTTAAGATATTTCTATTGAATGACTAACCCTAACCCATATATATCTCTGTCCCTTGAAATCAGTATTCATTATCTACTTGTTTTGCCTCCAGGATTCACAACAATTAAGTGAAATCTGGTTCTCTGGTAATACATTTTCTTTTTACCAGTAAGAGAAAGCCTACAGGAAATAGTGCATATTTCAGAGGAATTCTGGAAGTTGGCCAAACTTCTAGCTATAGCTTTTAATAGTCCCGGAAATTCAGTTATTTAAATGTGGTACTGTTGTCAGGAGCTATGAACGATTGATGAACAGTGATCTTTGAGGATCCTAAGAGGCAGAGAGGAGTCGCCACTCTTCCCATCTTCTAGTATTAGATTTCTTTTTTTAAGATGCCTAACCACTTTTTAGAATAATTTTGTCCTTTGGCCAATTGAGAAGTTCATGTTTCTATAGTCCTATGCTATATATAGAAATAGATATACATACTAATACACAATCAGGCCTTTTTTTTTTTTTTTCCTTTTTCCCCTGACTGGGAGCCTCTCTTGGCTCTGGAGAGGAAGGTTAGGCCGGCCAGCTGAGAATTCATCTCAGGAAGGCTGATTGAGTACCCAGAGTTATAAGTCCTGCCTAAACCAAGGTTTTGTGGAAGATAAAATAAGATATGGAAGCACATGGGTCCTAGGCCCAAACGTTATTGAACAGATATTTTATTTAAAGGTTTACTATAGATCAGACATTGAGTTAGGACTTTAGTAGTGAACACAGCAGAATCTCTGCCCTAACTTAATAATCTAGTGGGTATTCAAGTCAACAGACAAGTGGAATACATGCCAAGATACGTTAAGCAGAGATTGCTGTGGAAGCATATATTCAGAAGAACGGAAAAACTATCCTTGGTCAGAGAAAACTCAAAGAGCAGGGTAGTAAGACTTCTATATTGATTAGGATGGAGAAAGATGTCTTTCCAATCTGTGGTAATAACAAGGAATAACCAGATGAAACAAAGTATACTTTTCCATGGAGCTGTTGAAAGTATTGGATAAATTAAAACTTAAATGAACTAAATTCTACAGAAAGGTCTGTACCTAGAGGGACATAGATAAGCAGAGAGCTGAGGCCTTGCCATACCTGGGTAGAAGGGCCTGATCTGGGTGCAAGTAATGGAAGAGCAAGCCTCAGACAGTAAGTAGGAGCAGCGGACAGTAGTATTAAATGGTGGGACAGAGCTGGGTCCATAAGGACCCCAATCACAAAAATGAATTACTTAGGCCTATATCCGAACCCCAAGATTGCTAAGGTAAGGAGACAGTTTGCTAAGTGTTACACCTTCTCATAGTGCTTAAGGTACTGCAGTCTCAGTGGCACCCATCATTTCTCCACTCCAGATATTTCTGGAGCATGGTTTCTCAGCTCACAGGAGTGATAACCAAAGTCCTTTGACTGCAAAGCTGTGTGGACAATTTACACATAACTTTTAAATATCAGAGTTTTACCTTGATCATTCTGCTTCAGCTACACTGGCTTCTACTTATGATATCTGGGCTAGCTGCATAAATGTTGGGGAAATGAGGAGGAACCAGCAAATTAAACTGAGAAGTGCTCAGCATTAGAAAAATAAAACCACAAAAGATTAGCTTTCATGAAAGATGAACTCTAAAAGTCCAGTCCAGAGGTAATGGCGTTATTAAGTGTTGCATAAAAGCCAAGCTGGGTTGGCTGGAGCAGTGGCTCAGCAGTTATGACATTTGCCTGGCATGTGGATTCAAACCCCAGCACCACATACACAACGAAGTGTTGGAACAACAAAAGCCACGTGAAAAACTAAAATTGTTTCTCTTTTAAAAAAAAAAGTCAAGCTGGGTAAGAAAGAATTGGTCAGGGGATTTAGCATCATGGAGGTCACTGGTGGCCTTGTAATCACCAATTTTCATATACAGTAGTGAGACTTATTAGGGAAGTTCAGCACAGAATAGGAGGAGAGAAATTGAAGAAAGTGAGGGTGAACAATCTTTTGAGGCATTTTTCTGGAAGGGAAGAGAATATAGTTGAGATATATATTTTATAAAATAGGTGAAATATATGCATTTTTCTGGGATTTATTCAACCAAAAGGAAATGCTGATGATGCAGGAGAGTGGAAACAATCATTGTAGTGGTATCTAGAGCATGGGTAGAGGAACTAGGTTTGGCTAGCAGTAAGGACAGTATATGCATAGCAATTGAAGGAAGACTAGGTTTAAGGACTCTGACGTGGGTAAGAAAAGGATATGTTAGTGGAAGCAGGTGCAAGGTCTAACCTTAAACACTAATTTTAAGTGAAAGGAGGTCTAATGGAGGCCAGCCAACACTCCTGATAGCAGTTATAGAAAAAGCAGAACATTTAAAAGGCTTTGTCATGTATGACAAAGGGAGGCAGGGCCAGGATTATGGAGTGACTGTAATGAAGCACAGGATCTAAACTGGATAAGAAGGGAAGAAAGGACAGGAAGGAATTGAACAATAATGATAAAGTAGACTTCTGATGACTCAAAACTATCAAAGTTAGGGTAACAAAGACAGCTAGTTAGAAAAATGGGAGGAAATGACCCCACTGTGAATGCCAAAAGTTCTAGAAAATGAAAATGGAAAGGACAGGGTCATACGCACCTACCCACATCCACTCCCCAGCAGTGAAATTCCCTGCCAATGGCCACCTTCCCCTGGTGGTCTGTTCACACGGAATGGTTGAAAATGGCAGAGGATCTTGGAGACGAGTGAGGGGAGAGGCAGCTGGCAAGAGCAGCCAGCAACCCAGCTGCCACCTACCTTCTCTACACACCTTCATGGAGGCACCTGAGGATGAAGAAAGAGATTCCTTCAAGCCAAAGTCACCAGTTCAAAGTCAATCAAGTCTACACTGACTCAAAAGGAGAGTCTCTGTCTACACTGGTTCAAGGCAAGTGAGTCCCCAACTACTTTGGCTCATGGCAAGCAAATCCCCATCTACATTGCCGTAAGGTGAGCAAGGATCTACACTGAACAGGAAGGGCGCAGTGGATCAGGCCTTGGAAACAACTGCTGCCCTTGTCCTGAGGCCTCCTCCTTTTCTTTTCTTTTCTTTTTGATATCTGCCCTTTTAAAATCTTTGAAACAACAATTTTATTACTCAATTTGTGAGAAACAGAAATTTATTAAGAACCCTATCTGCTATTCCAGAGCATGGGAAAAAGGACAGAGAAGAGCAGGGCAGGGGGAAGTATTCCAGGGACAAGAGTCTTTGATGTCTCTTGCAGGGGTAGGCAGAGGAGACTCTTGGTGGATCCAGATATGCTCTTGGCCGGAATCCATGTGAAGAAGCCTGAGCTGGTTTGCACACTCGTTCCTGCAGCTGTTTGAGTCCACACCTGACCAATGTCCAAGCCATGATGTCAAGATCCACAGAGCTGAATGCCAGCCTGCAGAAGCATGGCATGCAACAACACAGTTGTTGAATGCAGCTGGTGATCCTCCTAGTCACCCCCTTCCAGCCCTTGCCATTGTCAGGGGGTTGCCCTGTAGAGGCACCTCAGGAGGATTTCCTGCTGTGTCCTGTGACCCATTACTGAGGATCCTCAAGAGGTTGCATGGTGCAGGATCATGCTGGGAGGCTATGCTGGGAATGGGGGTCCTCACACGCAGGAAGGGGAAATGAATGGCAGGCACACTTGCTCTTCCACCACCCTTCTGCCCTGACTGCTTCGCCTCACAGGCAAGGGGAGGTGGGAAAGGCAGGCTCACTGGCACTCCTCTTTGTGCAGACATTAAAGGGATCCATGAGGCCTGAGCAAGGCCCAAACCCCCGATACACAGGCTTCACCTGGAACACGTGGCCTGCCCCCAGCTTCTTTAGTGCTGGAGTATCAGGTACATGGCCGTCATCTCATCATATCTTTGATTTGCCATGGACACCCAGGTGATATATGGGTCATAACCCATATCAAACATGATTGTCACAATTGCAAGATCCCAGTATTTGGGGAGTACCTCACCTTGTCTCAGCCAAGGGTGCCCCATGATTTGCTCTACTGTGGGCTTCTGTGTGGGGCCCACCATCCATCACTGATTCACGAGGTTCAATGCTCCTTCAGAAACACGAAGGAGAATGCCATACCTTGCAATGAACTATTGACTCCTTCAGCTGCCTAGCAGTGATCCCCATAAATGGGCACCTCCTTGTGACCATCAAATATAGAGGGACAACCAAGCTTCAGACATCCACCCAGGACCCCTTACATATTTCCATCCAGATGACTTAAGGGGCAAGGTATGAGTGAGTGACCCAGAATTTGTTCAGCTCCTGTCCAGCCATGAACCTGTCGCTCAGGCTCAGAGTTTGATATTGCCTCTGGTACTCACCAAGATGTTCTCCACCTTCAGATGTGGGTGCACAATGCCCTTCTCATAGCCCACAGCACTCACTATCTTCCTGAACAGTTTCTGGGTCCCCCCTTCCAACACGCCACTGGCCTCCAGGATGGTATGCCATAGCTGTTCCTACCTGCATGCTCCATGATGACATAGATCTCATAGAGCTGGATCACATTTCAGTGTTCCACAACCATCTGCATATCCAGTTCAGATAGGACAGGGATGTTCTGCTCTGCCTTTGGCAGAACTTTTACCACCACTTCTGTCCGCATGAGGAGATGGCAGGCTAGTTTGCCCAATAAAGGATAAGGGCAAAGCCAACCTGCCCAAAGTCCCTCAGGACCTGATAATGGTTCATAAAGGAAGTCTCATAGCAGGAGCTGAGCCCTGCAATACTGTACTACTTTGTCTACATTTAATACACATCCTAAATGGTAACATCAACCAAGGATGCTAACCAAAATAAATAAATAACCAAGACAGAAACAAAAACCCAAATCAAAATACCAAGATTGCTGGGCATGGTGGCACATGCCTGTAATCCCAACAGCTCAGGAGGCTGAGGTAGGAGGATCAAAAGTTTGAGGCCAGCCTCAGCAACTTAGCGAGGCCCTAAGAAACTTAGCAAGACCCTGTCTCAAAATAAAAAATAAAAAGCTGTGGATATAGCTCAGTGGTAGTTCAATCACCAGTACAAAAAAAGAAAAGAAAAGAAAAGAAAAAGGGCTCTGAAAGCTTTTTGCTTCAGTGGGTATGGCGATTCTTGTTTATAAATTAAAATTTGTAGACTCAAACAGAAACTGTAGTTTTCTGAGGTATCAGTAGTAACTGAGATTTACATACCCAAGCAAAAGCACCATTAAGAGACACAAAAAAAATGAAAAGATGGAGAGGACAGTATGGCTGAAGTAGGAGGATGGAGGATAGTAACACTGGAGGAGAGTTAAGAAATTAAGAGCCTAGGGTATGGGAAAAAAATTTTCTCTACATATATCCAAAAGGGAATGTATAATAGCAGGCCAGCCTCCTCTAGAGGATGGCTACAAGGATATCACCTATATTTTGTAGCACAAACTCAGAACTGTGGGACATTTTCAAGGGAAATAGTATGGAAGCAATTAGGTGCAAGGCAAACATGTACTTCCTAACCAAATAACACAGGGATTGTGTGCATGAGAAAAGAACCATGGGCTGCACAGGAAGCTGTGTCCCCCAACGAGGAGTTTAGTAGGAGCAGAAGAGAGTAATGACCAAAGAAGAGGTTAAGCAATGGGAATTTTGCTAGTGACTTATTTCTCTTTGTCAGATGAAGAGATTGGGACTTGGGGAGGGGTAAGTATTGGATAAAGAAAGTCATATGAGGTTGGCTCTGAAGAATGAGTGATGTCATGGGCGTCCAGGACTAACTGTGATGATCTTAAGAGAAGTAATAGAGAAGGAAAGCGTAGGGTTCTTGCCAAGATAAGCAGTGCCTTCGCTCCTACCAAAGGTGGTGTAAAGGCCAGGTCAGGGGTGTTCTTATCTGGACCATGCCGATCTCTGGGGTGCAAACCTCAGTGCCTTTGCATGACCCCATTCTTCTTTACTTTTCTAACTTTTGTATTTTCAAACCTCAGCTCAGGCATCAGTTCTTCTAGAAAACGGCCCTCAGTTTCATTAATTTGTTCAGTGCTTCTCTTCGGGGTACATTCAGCCTAGTCTTCATTACATTATTGCTTTTCATGTTTCTCTCTCCCAATCTGGACTATGAGCAATTTGTTTACTTGTTTGTCTATTTACCTTTGTAAGGGCATATTTTGTCTTTTCTGTTCATTGCTGTATCCCTGATTTATAGAACAATGTTTAGCACACAGTAGGAAGTTTATGTTGAATGAATGGAAGGGTAGATAGAAGGATGGTTTTCCAATACCAGGCACCAGACCTGGGCCATAGCAAGCCCTCAAAAGTGTGTATTAAAATTATTAATAAGTTTTCGCTGAAAAGCAGAGTGACTGTTACTAATTGAAGAGACATTAGAAAAAAAAAATCCTTGCTCCGAGGAATTTATAGTCTAAAGGAAAAATTCCAGCTCGTATGGACTTTATCAGGGGGAAAAAAACAAAACATAAGTACAGTTGCCTAGAACTGTCACAATGTTTATCTTTTTTATAGTAGTGGCACTAGTACAGTTCAGGCATACCTCATTTTATTGTGTTTTGCTTTGTTGAGCTTTGCAGATTTAGTGTTTTTTTACAAATTGAAGATTTGTGGCAACCCTACACAGAGCAAGTCTATTAGCACCCTTTTTTCAGCCTCACGGGGTCACTTTGTGTCTTTGTGTCAACATGATAGTAATTCTAAGAATATTCAAAGTTCTTAATTATTATCATATCTGTTATGGTGACTTATGCTCACCACTTTGATGTTACTATTGTAATTGTTTTCGGATATCACCAACCATTTCAATAACTGATAGCAAACTTAATCCGTAAGTGTTTCCTGCAATCTGACTGATCACCTCTGTCTCTCTCCCTCTCCTCAGGCCTTCCTATTGCCCAAGACACAACAATATTGAAACTGGACCAACCGATGGCCCTACAATGGCCTCTAAGTACTCAGTGAAAGGAATAGTTTCCTGTCTCTTTAAATCAAAAGCTAGAAATGATTGATTGAGCTCAGTGAAGAAGGCATGCTGCAAAGGTAGGCCAAAAACTAGACCTCTAGACCTCTTGCACCAAACACTCAATTTGTGAATGCAAAGAAAAGGTTCTTGAAGGAAATTAAAACTGTTACTCCAGTGAACACAGGGATAATAAGAAAGCAAAACAGTCTTACTGCTGATACGGACAAAGACCTGATGTCTGGAGAGAAGCTCCACCCTGCTATGACAATCCCTTAAGCTAAACCCTACTCCAGCGGGAGACCCTAACTCTCTTCCATTCTAGGCTAAGAGAAATGAGGAAGCTGCAGAAGAAAAGTTTGAAGCTCGCTGAGGTTGGGTAATGGGGATTTAGGAAAGAAGTCATCTCCGTAACATTCCCGTGCAAGGTGAAGCAGCCAGTGTTGATGTAGAAGCTGAAGCAAGTTAGCCAAAGACCTAGCTAAGGCCATTGGTGAAGGTGGCCACCCTCTCATCACATTTCCAGTGTATGCAAAATAGCCTTATGTTGGGAGGAGATGCCACATAGACTTTCATAGCTAAAGGGAAGTGAATGCCTAGCTTCAAAGCTTTGAAGGAGATGCTGATGCAGCTGGTGGTTTCAAGTTGAAGCCAATGCTCATTTACCTTTCTGAAAATCCTAATACCCTTAAAAATGGTACAAATCTAGTCTTCCTGTACTCTACAAATGGAACAGAACCTGGATGGTAGCATATCTGTTCACATATGATTTACTGAATATTTTAAGCCTACTTTTGAGACCCACTTCCCTTTATCCAAGTTCTCTAACGGAGATGGGCAATGAGATTAATATTTTCATGCCTGAAAACACAATATCCATTCTGCAGCCTGTGAATCAAAAAGAGTAATCCTGACTTTCAAGTCACATTATTAAGAAATAATAATATTTCTCCCATAGATAATGATTCATCTGATGGATCTGGGCAGATTAAAGTGAAAACCTTTGAAAAGGATTCACCATTATAAATGTTATTACAAACATTTCTGATAAAAATATGAACTTTAAGAAGACTTTGGATCCAGGTGTGGTGGAGCATGCCTGCAATACTATCTACTTACGGCTGGGGCACGAGGGTCCCAAGTTCAGGGTCAATCTGGACCACTTAGTGAGATCTTAAAGGCTGGGATATATACAGATCAGTGGCCCTAGTTTCAATCTACAGTACCACAGAAATGAATAAATAAATAAATAGAGTTTGATTTGTTTCCAACCCTCAGAGATGACTTTGAGAGGGTTCAAGACTTCACTGGAGGAAGTAACAACAGATATGGTGGAAATAGCAAGAGAACTTAAAACTGGAATTAGAAATGCAACCTAAAGAGACTGAATTGTTTGATTTTTTGATAAAACTAACAGAAAAAGGAACTGGATCGGTGGCTTAGCAGTATCACGTTTGCCTGTCATGCATAAGGACCCAGTTTCAAACTCCAGCATCACATACACAACTAAGTGTCAGAGCAATGAAAATCAGATGAAAAACTAAAGTTGATTCTCTCTATTAAAAATAACAAATAAAGAGTTGCTTCTTATGGATAAGCAAAGAAAATGGTTTACTGAGATGAAATCTACCCCTGGTGAAGATGCTGTGAACACTGTTGAAAAGACAACAATGCATTTGGAGTATTATATAAACTTAGTTGATAAGCAGCAGCAATGTTTGAGAGGACTGGTTTGAATTTTGAAAGAAGTTCTGTGCATGGGGGTGGGGATTTAGATCAGTGGCAGAACGCCTGCCTAGCATGCGCAAGGCCTCCAGTTCAGTCCTCAGCCCCCCCCCCAAAAAAAGTTCTCTGATAAAGTGCTATCAAACAACATCGCATACTACAAAGAAAACTTTTGTGAAAACATGAATCAATCTCCATTCTTGTTTAATTTAAAGAAATTGCCATGGCCTCTCTCTAACCCTTATTAACCACCACCATAATCAGTCAGTTGCCATCAACATCCAGATAAGAACATCCACCAGCAAAAGATGAAGTTTCGCTGAAAACTCAGATGATCATTAGCATATTTTAACAATAAAGTATTTTAAAATTAAGACATATACATTTTTAGATATGATGCTATTGCACACTTAATAAATGACAAGATAGTGTAAGCATAACTTTCACATACATTCAAAAAAAATCCCAGCAGCTTGGGAGGCTGAGACAGGAGGATCACAAGTTCAAAACCAGCCTCACCAACTTAGCAAGACCCTTACTCAAAATAAAAAAACAAAAAGGGCTGGGGATGTGGCTCAGTGGTAAAGCCCCTCTGGTCTAGTACCAATTCCTAGTACCAAAGGAAAAAATTGTATGACATACTTTATTGTGATATTTACTTTATTGCAGCACTGTGGGACTATATTTACAATGTTTGCAATGTGCCTGTACATAGAAAATAGAAGGTGCTCAACAGTTACTTGTTGGAAGATAACAATGAAATATGCAAGGATATGCAGCTAATCATAGATGGGAAGAGAAAACTAAAACTATTCCTCAATCTATCCTTCCTCCCTCAACCTCCTATTTCTCCAGGTACAAATATCACCCTCAACTTTTCTGTTTCCAACATTTGTTACACTTCAACATGCCAGGTACTGCTAGCCTTTTAACAAGTCTGTATCATATCACTCCTCTGTTCAGAATTTTTCAAATGTCCTATCACCTATAAAAACAACATTCAAACTTTTTGGTTCAGAATAACACAGATTTCTAGGCCCACACAACAGAGGTCCTAATTTGGTTTATTCAAGGTTAATTAATCTCAGGAATGTGCATTTTCAGATGCACTCACAGATAACTGATGCAGTTGGTCCATGGATGATATTCAGAGAAATGTGAACTATAGTATGAAATCTGGCAAAAAATAAAAACAGGCCTTTCATGAACTTTTTCTTTCTATTTCTCATCTCATTTCCTGCCATTCTCCATTTCTGAACTTTTTGCTTTGACACCACCCGCTTTCTCTTTGCCCTACATATCACACTCCTTCATACCTCTGTGCCTTTTTCCAAAAATCCACCCCAAACTGTCTTCTGCTTAACACCACTTAAGCATACGAAGCTGCTTAGGTCTACCTTAATCTAGTTTCCTCAGCAGACCTGGAAGTGCCTTTTATGTCTATAGTACTTTGCATCCATGGGGATGAGTGCACCAATGTGTACATAAGTGTGTGTGCCAGTTGCACACCCACAGCTTTCAGAGTTTTGTTTACATGTCTATCTAGATATTGCACATCAAAATTCTGCATGTTATTTCCTACACTACACATTTCTTGAACACAGAGAATATCCTCAATCTTTTCAGGACTGAGCATCTCATTTGGATATTGGAGGGGTACAAACTTCTGGCTAGTTGACTTTTCCTGGGTCACAAAGCTGGTAAACTATGCACTCAAAATCTGAACGAAGATATTCAAATTCCAGGTGTAAAAATCTCTCCAGGTCACTGTTCTGCCATTTGGATATCAGTCAGTTCCACAGTTTGTGCTTCAACCTTAGCGTGACATGTTATTTCCTAGTTTAGAGATATTTGGACATAGCTCTTATATCCGCCTTCCCTACAATGTCAAGTAGTATCTGGCGCTAAATTAAAAAAAAAAATTGCATGCGAAGGCTGGGAGAGGGATGTCAGTTATCTCCTTGACCAGTTCAGGAGGGACGCCCCCGCCCTTCAAGATGAACTGTGAACCTTGAAAATGTTAAAATGACAGTCCTATTTATGTGACAAGACTAGACAAGGAAAACCTCAAGTGGATGCAACTCCTGACTTCTTTTTCTCAGCCTCCACCCTCTCTTTGAAGATTTTACTGCTAGACCAGCAACCGCGCGCTCCTGGAGGCTCCGCTAAGCTGACGTCACAATCCGGGCCACGAACTACCAATCCCAGAATGCCGAGCGAAGGGGCGGGCTCTCCGGAGCCGCCTAGTGATTGGCGAGAGAGGCGTTTCCTTCCGACGTGAAGGCCCGGGAGGCGGGGACTCGGGGAGGCTCAGGAGCTCCGTTGCCGGTTGGGTGGGCTCCACCTGGGAGGGGTCTGTGGTTGAGCTCTGGGTCCCCTGCCCGCTGAGGAGATGGATGAAGATGGGCTTCCTCTCATGGGGTCAGGCATAGACCTGACCAAGGTTTGTAAAAGACGGAGTTGAACTTCCGGCCACCGGGGAGGAGGTTGGGGAAGGGACTCCCGGGTACTAGGGCGAGGCCACCTCTCCAAGTCCCGTCCTGGCCCTATCTTCTGCTGACCTCAGGAGGTCGGTTCCCCAAAGCTCAGCTTGAAATGGGGCCCCTCTGAGCTGATTAAGGAGATGGTTTACAGTCCTTCCTCCCACGCCCAGTGCCTCTGAGCCCCAGGTTGACCCACTGGGGACTCAGGCCTGCTGTGGCCTCTGCCTCTACCGCCAGTTTGTGTGCCACGGCTTTTCCTGCTAAAATTCGAGTCTAGAACCCGTTCTGAAACTTTCCTACAGAGCCTCTGTCGTTTCTGACATCCCAGCCACGGCTTAGGAAAAAAGTTAATGACTATTTGCAGCACTTCAAGAAATTCCTATCACACAGCAGAATGCCCCGTTGTGGTGTCCAGATGCCAAAAGCATGGCAAGGTGTACATTTGTGTGAATCATGTTTGTTTTTACAAAACACAGGTACCAGCCATCCAACAGAAAAGAACGGTGGCATTTCTAAATCAGTTTGTGGTGCACACTGTACAGTTCCTCAACCGTTTTTCTACAGTTTGTGAGGAGGTAGGTCCTGTGATACTGATTTATAAAATAGCCTAGAAAGCACCTTGGAATTTTAAGTTGAAAAATGGAGTAAAACAAGAATCACCATCTTTATGCATTCACATGCCAGTGATCTCCTGTCATCCTACTGTGTTTACACACCTGTTAACCGTCCAATTCTGCTCCCTACCACTGCTGAATGAGAGAATTCTAGAGGCCTTAGTGAGTTAGCTCAGTCAGGCTTATTGTGATTAAAGAGAAAAAAAAAATCCAAAATTTCACAGCTGAAAGCATTTTTTATTTTGAAATTTGTTACTTATTCTCCTACTCCCAAAAGTGACAGTTTTACTCATTGTTACAGTTGTATTAAAATTATTTCACATTTCTTTGCCCTGAAAGATGGCTAGGGGAGATAATCTAGAAGCACAACTTTGGCATCAAATACCATTATGGAAATAAAAGTACTTTCTGCAAATGACTCATGAAATGAGTATTAAGAACACAGTTGAGGACCAATTACCAGATCCAGGGACTTCTCTTTGTCTTATAAAAAGTTAAAAAAAAAAAAAAGAGATGGGGAGGAAAATATAGATTGAAATAATTTAAGAAAAGAAAAATAATCATGGGACTTTTAGATAATTCATAGGTGCATCATTGAACATTCTGCCTTATATACTTAGCAAGTAGAGTTGTTGTTAGGTATGTTACTATAAATAAAAATTGCATGAAGACAGCAAAGCTATTTTCCCTTGTATAGGATTCCAGCTGTTGCTTTTTGTTTATCAAAATCTCTTCTGCCTTTTCAACAAGACAAAAGTGTGAGATGTGATAATTATGGAATAAAGAGATCTCAATTCAGTGTATCTTATATGTTAACAAGTCCAGAGACCAGGTGCTTGGGTCCAGTGAGTTTTATCTAGTATTACTGGCTTCTCTAAATAGGATATAGAATTGACTGAATAAAATGGTTTAGAAGTTAGGGTTTCTACCTTTCAATTTAAATACCAGACAGTGGAGAAGTATTTAGAGAGGGCCTTCCCCAGAACTGTTAGCAAATACTTCATCCCCATAATCCAAAACAGAAATAAAACTAGCCAACACACCTGTAAAAGCAAGTTAATTGAACTTTGGTGAGACAAAGTTAGCCATTCGCCTTTGTGTAGTCCCTGTAATTTCCACTGCCTGCAGAATGATTTACTGACAACTAGATCAAACATAATAATCTCATTTAACCAATAGCTTATAATCAAAGTCTCATGATTCACTTCTTTAAATGATCATCCCTAAGTCTAGCAAAAACAACTTACTGTCAATATATAATCACTATCATTCCAGCTAAATGTAAACATTTAAATAGAAGAATACATAGAGATGTAACTGTAAAATATCTTAATTTTAAAATAAGATGCAAATGAATTTAAAAGAATTGGTCTGCCCATCCAAAGGGTCCTTAATGTACAAAGACAGGGAGGAGGCAGTAGCAAATTTTCCTTGGGGCCAGGAGCCTGTTGGGGGAAAAAGGGGTTTAGGTTTCTGAGCCCTTTATTTTTTCCTTATTTTTTAGGCTTTTTTTTTAATTGAGAAATTTATTTGTTGAACAATCATACAAATTTTAACAAAATAATATATAATGTATATAGATTCTGAAGATGAGATTTACTCCCAAGAGTGCCCCCCCAGTTACCCATCCTTATCCCTCCCTTCCCACAACATCTGTTAAGTATTAGGTGTGTAACATTACACGATATCTGGATTTAACACGTGATAATAGAACACCTTTCTCAATAGCCAGGGTCTAGTTCCAGCCCCCACAGATGAGTGAAGACATTCGATCCTTGGTTCTCTGGGTTGTGCTGATTTTATTCAGCATAATTTCTTCCATAGCCATCCATTTACCTTCAAAGACTGCAGTATCATTATTTTTAATTGCTGTGTAAAATTCCATGGTATATATGTACCACAGCTTTTGGATCCATTCATCCAGTGAGGGACATCTGGGTTGTTTCCATGTTTTAACTATTGTAAGTTGAGCTGCTATGAACATAGATATCGTCGTGTCACTATAAAGTGTTGATTCTAAATCCCCTGAAAGATACCCAGGAGAGGAATAGCAGGATCATATGGTGGTCTCATCCCAAATTTTTTGAGGATTCTCCACACTGCTTTCCAAAGAGGCTGTACCAGTCTGCAGCTCCACCAACAGTGTGTTAGTGTGCCTATCTCCCCACAGCCCCTCCAGCATCTATTATTGTTTATTTTCTTCATTTTTGCCATTCTGACTGGTGTGAGGTGATATCTTAATGTAGTTTTCATTTGCATTTCTCTGATTACTAGTGATTTAGAGCACTTTCTCATGTATTCATTGGCTTGATCAATGTCTTCTGTTGAGAAGTTTCTATTTAGCTCTTTGGCCCATTTATTGTTTTTTTATTGGTGCATTATTATTACACATAATGGTGGGATTTGCTATTATATGTTCATACATGTGCATAGAATAACTATAATTTGTCCAGTTTCATTCCCTTGTATTCCCCTTTCCTTTCCCTCTTCACCTTGTCCTTTTCCTCTACACAACTGTTCTCCCTTTGGTTTTCATGAACCCCCTCCCACCCGGACCTTTGTTTTACTTTTTCCTCTCAAAATTCCAAATATGGGAGAAAACATACAATCCTTGACTCTTTGAGTTTGGCTTATTTCTCTTAACATAATATTCTGAAGTTCCATCCATTTTGCTGTAAATAACATAATTTCATTGTTCTTTATGACTGATTAAAACTCCACATTTACCACATTTTCTTTATCCATTTATTCATTGATAGATGCTTAAGCTGATTCCATAGTTTGGCTATTGTGACTTGTGCTGCTATAAACAGGGTATGCATGTATCACTACGATATGCTCTCTTTAATTCTTTAGAATGAATACTGGGTAGTGGTATAGTTGAGCCATATGGTGATTGCATGTTTAGTCTTTTGAGTAACCTCTGCACTAATTTCTGTAGTGGTTTTACTAATTTACAATCCCATCAATAGTACAAAAGTGTTCCTTTTTCTCCACACCCTCTGCAGCATTTATTATTGTTTGTATTCTAGATGGCTGCCATTCTAAGTGAAATGAGATGAAACTTCAGTGTAGTTTTGATTGTATTTCACAAGTTGCTAAAGCTGTTTGAAATTTCTTCATGTATTTGTTAGCCAATTGTATTTCTTTTTTTGAGAACTGTCTGTTATTTGCCTATTTATTAATAATTGGGTTATTTTTTGATGTAAAGTTTTTTGAGCTCTTTATATATTCTGGATATTAATCCTCTCAGAAAAGTAGCTAGCAAAGATTTTCTCCCATTCTGTAGATTCTCTCTTCATATTCCTAATTATTTCCTTTGCTGTGCAGCTTTTTAATTTGTTGCCATCCCATTAATTCTTGGTATTATTTCCTGAACTTGAGGAGTTTTATGGAGAAAATCATTGCCTGTATGTTGGAGTATATACCTTACTTTTTTTTTTTTTTTAGGAATTGCATAGTTTCTGGTCTGATTCTGAGACTTTTTATCCATTTTGAGTTGACTTTTGTGTAGGGTGAGAAATAAGGGTCTAGTCTTATTCCTTTACATACTGATAACCAGTTTTCCCAGCATCATTTTTTAAAAAGGCTGTCTTTTCTCCAGTGTGTGTTTGGCACCTTTGTCAAGGATCAGATGACTGTAGATGTGTGGGTTTGTTGCTGTTTTCTGTTCCATTGGTCTGTCTGTTTTTATGGCAGTACCATGCAGCTTTTTTTTTTTTTTTCAGAGAGAGAAGGACAGCGATAGAGAGAAAAAAATGAATCAATTTTATTTAGTTTTTCTTGTGCCTTTAGTTGCTCTGATACTTACTTGTGTACACCACGGTCCTGGGGTTCAAACCTGCATCCTCGTGCATACCAGGTAAGCACCGTAACCACTGAGCCACTGCTCCAGCCCTACCATGCAGTTTTTGTTACTATAGCTCTCTAGTGTACTTTGAAGTCGGGTACTTTGTGATGCCTCCAGCATTGCCTTTTTGGCTTAGAATTGCTTTGCCCATTCTGGGTCTTTTATTTTTTCCAAATGAATTTTAGGACTCTTTTTTTCTATTTACTCTTTAACCTCTTTCTACTTTTCCACAACTGTTTTATCTGTGTCACTATTTCCTAGTACTTTCTTGAACTCAAGAGAAAAGTTTATTGAACAAAAACTCATGAAGTGTAAATGCAATCTGTGGCCTTTTCTCCTTTTTAAAATTTATTATTTATTTATTTTTATTGACAATATAAATTGTAAATGGTTATGTCAGGCTATTTAATATGTGAACTGCCTCCCATACTTAGATTTTTTTATGATAAGAACACTTAAAAGCAATTTTCAATAATACAATATAATGTTATTACCTGTAGCCATCTTGATGTATAGTAGATCTATTGAACTTATTATTCCTGCCTCACTAGAGTTTTGCATCTCCCCAATCCGTCTACCTCAACTTCCATGTCCCTGTGAGTTCAAATATTTTATATTCCATAAGTGAGATCATGTGATAGATTCCTCTTTGTTCCTTGTTTATTCTGTTTAACACAGTATTCTCCAGCATCATCTTTGTTGTAACAAATGGCAGGAATTTCCTTCTTAAAGTTGAAATAGCATTCTGTTATCTATAAATATTACATTTTCTTTATCTATTAATTGGTGCACACTTAAGTGCAACTTAGGTTGATTCTGTAACTTGGTTATTGTGAGTAATACTGGAATGAACATGTAAGCAGATATATCTCTTCTACATACTGATTTTACATCCTTTGGATGTATACTCAGTTGTGGAATGTTTTTGAGATATTCATACTGTTTTCCAAAAAGGCTGTACCAGTTTACATTCATACCAACAGTGTGCAGTAATTCCCTTTTCTCTACATCCATGCTAATGACAGGCGTGGCACTGGGGTGTCTTGAAGGGTTGGTCTTTGGATACTGGCCAAGACTGAAAACTCTGGGGGCTTGCATAGTGCCATGTTTTACTAAGGTGGATCCTGTGTGGGTTCCCAGGCAAAGTCTAATGTGTACCTCTAATTGAAGGATATTTCTCCCCATGCTGTGCTGTCTGGGGATGAGCAAAAGGTAAAGTTGGCAAGGTGAACCTGTTCTTCCTACCTTCTGTGTCTTATTTCTGTACTACACTCAAGTGCTATATGCTTAGTTGGTATGTTCCTGTGTTTATAGTTGATCTAATTGATGTTTCTGCAGGTGGATGAGTGCTGAAAGTCCCATTCCACATATTATTAGTGTCCAACTTTCTTCTCTTTCATGTCTGATAATCTGGAGTTGATTGTGACTTGTTCTTTACAATTCACATTTTATCAGTTTGCATACTTACATCAGTTGTAGATAGTGAGATATTAATTTTCTGTATGTGTACTCTTTGCTGAGATTTTTTACTAAGTGCTTTACCTGTGTTTGATCATGTAACCCTTTGACAGAGGTCCAGAAACTAAGACGTAAGCGTTGTAAGTCATTTGCTTAGTCATTCATCAGTCAGCAAGTATCCAAGTACCTTGTATTTGTAGCTGCACTCGTGGCTTTAACTTGCCATACTCACAGATGGAAAATAGCAGAACTGGGATTCTGAGTTGTTTTCTAACTGGAAATGCCAAAAATGTCTCACTCCTCTCTTGTGTTTTATCTTCTGATCTGAATAAGAATCATGTTTGCATCATTTTCGAGTGAGAGAGTATAGTATGTTCTTTATAGATAATTCAGAGTTTATTTTTAGATTCATGTTTTTGCTATGCCATGTCTATTTGATGTAATGTCTTTTGATATGATAAATTCCAAAGATATATGTATTCAAATGTGAAGTGACATTTTCTTTGAAGTTTAAGTCAATGTGACATTTTGAAATGATTTTTAATTTCTTCATAGCACCTATTAGGCATGTAGTCCACGTTTATTTAAACTTTTAAGACCCCCAAATGACTGTTTCCCTCAACAACAACTACAGCAACACCAAAAATGAACCTCAGTTGTTATGTCTTAAATTGGAAATGAATTAGAGGGAGAAAGAAAATGTTTTTCCCCCACATAATCTGATTTGAATCAAACTCAAACTGTAACAACTTTATTCGCAGCTTAACTCAAACTGGAATTAAATTTGAAACAAATTGCTAGGGCTCTTTTCTCATCAATTGTACTGTTTTTTAGAGTTCTCTAATAAAGAGAAGAGTGCAGAACTGTATTCTTTGAAGAACACAACTTTTTGAAAACTCTTTGCATACTAGGCTACTCTGTAATTCTTTTGTCTGGTGAGGTTAGAGGACAAAGAAAGAAAAGTATTTGCATTAGATCCAAGTTTCAAAGTCATTTAGGGTCATCTCTTCTTCCTTCACAAATCCATGGTAAGTGTTTCTGTTCTTGACCTACTCAGCAAAATCTTCATGGTGAGCCATTGGTACTTCAAATTTAAAAAGGTGGTGGAAGCAATGTAAATGCTGTGCTATTTCAGGTAAACCTGAGCAGACAATCTTATAGGGAACTTTAAAAACACAGATACTTCATAAACAGGAGATTCAGAGCTGCTATTTTTAACTCAGAAGTATTACATACTTAGAATACTGAAGTTTAAATGATTTTTTTAATATTTTAGGAATTTGTTATTTGTAAAGTCTTTTGTTGGTACCAAGGATTAAACCCAGAGGTGCTTACCCACTGAGCCACATACCAAGCCTTATTTATTTATTTATTTTATTTTATTTTGAGACAGGGTGTTGCTGAGGCTGGCTTTGAACTTGTAGTCCTCCTGCCTCAGCCTCCATGCTGCTGAGATTACAGGCGTGTACTATTGTGCCTGACTCTAAAGTCTTTTAGTAGGAAAAAGGGCTGAGAATTCTCAAATTATCTTTAAAAAAAAGTACAGTGCTTATTTTTACATTTACTTTTTAACCGCCTTAGAACTTAACCTTCAAGCTGTCAACATTTTGTGCAGAACCTTATTTGCTGCTGTTTTCTGTTATAACTGCTAGGCTTAAGTTTCAGACGGATTTTAATAAAAGCTGTTGACTGTTTATTTCCTTTTCTGGCTTCTGGGATATATACAACACAATGGGATATATCAAAATATTTATTATTTTAAAATACTGTTTCTCTTAGAGAATTGGATGTAAACGCTGTATATTTTATCATCACAAAAATCAGGTTTATTTTTGTTTCCATGTTCAGCTATAGCTCCCTTTTTCTTCCTCTTGTCTTCTCTTTTCCCCCCTTTAATAAAATGTACTTAGGAATAGGTGAATAATAAATCAAGAAGTTTTCAGCATATCTGACAACTTTCAGGTACCTTGTAAATTCCTATTATCACAAGCCAAGTTTGTTTAAAATTGTCATAAAAATAAGATAATGGTTAAATGAATGGGAAAGACTGTTACCTTTCCACTTTTTTCTTGTTAAAACTTTAGAAGTGGGGATATTTACTGTCAATGATCATGTTAGTTACATTATATCCATAGTCATTCTCACTTGGGGGCAGTGGTTCTCAATAAGGGCCTATTTGGGAACATTGGGCATTCTTTTTGATTATCACAACTGAAAAGTGCTAGTGGAATTTAGTGAATGGAGACCAGAGATTCTATTACATATCCATAGTGCATGGAAGTGACCCTCCACAACAAAGAATTATCCAGCCCAAGATGTCAATAAAACCAAGTTTGAGAAACCTGTTTTGAAGTGGTCTGTGGCTTTAGAATAGAAATGCAGAAGGCACAAACATCTGAGAAATAAACTTCAGCACCATATTAATGAAGCCACTTATACTTTCTCAAGTGACAATGACTCCCTAAAATGTATGTATTCTTGTATATTATAGCTGTAATCACATTGGAATTGACTCATAATCATATGTTGAGTTATTTTTGGAAAATAAGAGATTTTTAATTGTGCCATGGACCCTTTGGCAGTCTAAGGAAACCAAATAATGGTTTTAAATGGATAAAATAAGATGTGAAGGATTACGAAAGAAACCAGTTTATATGTTAAAACCTGATATAGTTGTAAAAGTATTAATTATATATCACCATGTCTGATAACCTTAATCTCAAAGTAGGATAAATTTTCAACAATTGTGATAAAATTTGTGATTTGGTGGTAGTCATAGGTCCTACTACCATGATTTTTAAACTAAATTTAAAGAAAATAACAAATTAATGTTAGAGATCGATTAAAAATAAAAATAGAACTCTTTTTCATATCCAGGTTCAGAACAACTTTGTTAATGACTTTCTCAAAATCAGATCAGTGAAAAACTTTTTCCTCTTCATTTGGGTAGCGTTTTGTTGGAATATATTATGTTTTTTTGTTTTTTTTTTTTGTTTTAAAGAGAGAGGGACAGTGAGAGAGAGAGAGAGAAAGAGAAACAATTTATATCTAGTTTTTCATGTGGCCTTTGTTGCTCTGAGACTTTGTTGTGCACGTGGTGCTGGGGCTTGAACCCGCGTACCTGTGCGTGCTGGGCAAGTGCTGTAACTGCTTCAGCCCATAAATTGTGTTTTTATCTTATTCATAAAGGCACTACCCACCTTCTCTAGAGCTGGTTTTTGAGAGTCTCAAATGCTAAATGTGTTATCTGAAAATATACAGTGTTTCTTAACGTTGCATATCACTTTTGACAATCATTCTTAACATACTCAGCAACCCTCAAATGAATTTGTAAATTATAAACTAAAGTATTTAAAATATATTTGGAAATTAATATAGTATAAAATTAAGTTTTTTTCTAAAAAGTATCTTTACATTAATCAATCTAGTTATGATATAGGTGATAGTAGTAGAAAAAAAAGAACTACATTTAAGATACTAATCCCCACAAGTTATTTTAAATTTAGAAAAATTATTCTCAAGCTGTCAAGGAAATTCAGATAAACGATCATAAAAATATATTGATTTTAGATCAGTGTCATGTCTTACATGAACATCATTCATGCAATCTTTTTTATTTTTTATTTTTTAATTTTTTTATATTTAAAGAGAGGACAGAGAGAGAGAGACAGAATCAATTTCTATTGAGTTTTTCACATGGATTTCGTTGCTCTGACACTTAATTTTGTATGTGGGTATTGGAGTTTGAACCCATGTACTCACACAAGCCGGGCAAGGTCCATAACTGCAAAGCCACTGCTCCAACCCCTTGGTTTTTTTTTTACCTTTTTTAAAAAACTCTCATTTAATTTTGGTGAGGCCTTAACTACAGTATATGACAGTAGGTAAAATGAGTGCCAAATCAAAAGTTTGCCATAACAAAGTATCTGTATGGAAAGATCAGTAGAGTACAGGGAAGAGAACCCGGGATGGGGAGTTATAATGGGAACTGAATTACGATAAATTGTACTGCGTGCTTTTATAAAAATGTGATTGTTTACCCCATTGTCAAGTATATCTAAAAAGAACAGGGAGGTTGGAGGAATGGAGAGGAAAGTGAAATACAGGAAACTGAGTTAAAACAAGGTATACTTCATGCTTTTATAATTATTTCAGTGTACATTCTGTTGTCATGTATATAAAAAAAATTCATGGGAAAATATACCTAAATTTCTCCCCAAAACTAAAATTCTTTAATCCTTTCTTGACACTATTTTACAAAAAATAGGATACTCTCAAGCCTTTTGCCTGATAGGGAATTAGAAAGACTAATAGAATCTAGTAAAGAAAATCTTCCAGTTTTACTGCTGCTATTACAGATAACCTCCCTGGGTGATATCTTACTGTTTCAAACTTGCAACAGAAAGTGACCAAGGTCAACATTGTGTTCCTTCCTATATTTGATTTTTTTGAAGCATAGCTTTTGATATTAAAATAAAAGTTTTCATTACAAAATTCCCTTAATATTTTAAAAGTAGTACATGATCATTTTTAAAATCTCCCTAAAACACTTAAATAATAAGTACACGTCTAATGAGTCATCACAAAGGCAAACACACCCATGTAACCATGATCCCCAGAAAGAAATAGAACTCAAGTCTTTCTTTCCTCCTCAAAGGTAACTACCTTACTAGATCAACATGTTAGTTTTGCCTATTTCTGAATCCTATAGTGTTTATTCTTTGGTTTCTGTACCTTTCATTCAGTACTATGTATTATCCATGTTGTTCCTTTAGCACTCATCTGTTCTTCATCACTCCACGTTATCCCATTATATGGTTATATTTTTCCATTCTCCAATATTTGAACATTTGGGGTATGCCCAGGTTTGGGCTTCATAAGACTTATTTCTTTAAATATATTTCACAGCTTTTGGTGGAAAGTAATTGTCAGGCCATGGAGTATACGTACATTCAGCTTTAGAACATAGTGACAAATTGGTTTCAGAGATGTTGCACCAACTCCTAGGGTGCCAGATGTGCATCTCTCTATCACTTGCTTTTGTTTGTTTTTCTTTTAAGCCTCTGTAGTGAGTATGCAGTAGTATCACATTATTATTTTAATTTTAATTTAAGTTGAGCACATTAAAAAAAACAAAGTAATCTTGTATCAAAAAGATATAAACAATAAAAATTAAGAATTACTGTTGAAAAGTATAATTTTTTCAGCAAGACCCTCATTTCTTTATCAGTATGCAGTTTTCCAAAAATTTTCTTTTCTTTTCTTTTTTTAGAAAGAGGGGACAGGGAAAGAGAGAGAAAGAGAGAAGCAATCTTTATTTAGTTTTACATGTGACTTTCATTCCCTGGACACTCCATTGTGTATGTGGTACTGGGGTTTGAACTCGTGTACTTGTGTGTGCCAGACAAGCGCCATAACCACCGAGCCACCGCTCCAGCCCCCCAAATAAACATTTTCATCCTTAGTCTCTTGTTTACTAAGACATGTATAGAAAGTCCTAAGTCTATCCTATGAATCAGTGTCCATTTAATAACTTAGTTTTACATTCTAATCCTGAAAATTTTCTTATACCAATTTTTTATTTTTAAATTAATAGTTTATTTTTAGAGCAATTTAGATTTATAGAAATGTTAAGCAGAAAGTTCCCATATATTTTCTTCTTTCTCCCATGCACAGTCCTTATTATTAACATCTTGCTTTAGTATGGTACATTTGTTATAATCAGTGAGCCAATATTGGCACATTATTATTAACTAAAGTCCATAATTTACAATAGGGTTCACTCTGTGTTGTACAGTGTTATGATAAATACATGATGACGTGTATCCACTATTGCAGTGTTACACTGACGCATTTTACTGCCTAAATATCCCGTTCCATCTTTTCCCTATGCTTTTCCTCACAAACACCTGCCATCACTGACTCTTTGTTTCTATAGTTTTGACTATATTTTCCAAGTCTGAGAATTGTTTGCATACAGTACATAACATATTTAGCCTGGTGATTTGTGTTTACAGTTCTTTCATGTCCTTCTTTGGCTTGATAACTCATTTTATCACTGAATAGCATTGCATTTTATAGATGGTAATACCAATTTTTGAAAATAATTTAGAATCAGCACATTATAGTGACACGGCAATATCTATGTTCATAGCAGCTCAATTTATAATAGCTAAATCATGGAAACAACCCAGATGTCCCTCACTGGATGAATGGATCCAAAAGCTGTGGTACATATATACCATGGAATTTTACACAGCAATTAGAAACAATGATATCCTTTGAAGGTAAATGGATGGCTATGGAAGAAATTATGCTGAGTGAAATCAGCTTAACCCAGAAAACCAAGGGTCGAATGTCTTCACTCATCTGTGGAGGCTGGAACTAGACCCTGGCCATTAAGAGAAGTGGTCTAATATCAGGTGTTAAATCCAGATATCATGTAATGTTACACAACCTAATACTTTTTTTAGAGATGTTGTGGGAAGGGGAAGGGAGGGATAAGGGTGGGTAATTGGGGAGGCACTCTCGGGGGTAAATCCAATTTTCAGAACCTATATACATTATATATTATTTTGTTAAAAATTTGTATGATTGTTCAACAAATAAATTTCTCAATAAAAAAATTCCAGATAAATGAATGCCATCTATCTTAAATTTACTATGGGGGTTGGAGCGGTGGCTCGGCAGTTACGGGGCTTGACTGGCATGCACAAGTACACAACTAAGTGTCAGAGCAATGAAAGCCATGTGAAAAGCTAAATAAAAATTGATTCTCTCTGTCTCTCTCTCTCACTGCCCTTCTCTCTTTAAAAAAAAAAAAAAGAAATTTACTATGATCAGAAAATTTTATTCCCAGTGTGTAAGGGGTAGAACAACTTGCAAGTGGATTGATCCTTTATTAGCTTTGGATGATGAAAATTCTGCCTATGCAATCTGCCAATGTTTTGGCAGTATAAAATTCTCTCCTTTAAAGTATTGTCTGATAAAGGGTATTGTTTTTGGAGTTGAAGATTATTTAACTTGTCTGAAGATTCAGTTTTCTTATCTTTAAAATTAGCATAATAGTTGCTACTTCATAGATTTAGTGTGAGATTTTGAACAATATGTTTACATATGGTGTGTCATGTAAATGATCAAATGTTTATACTGATGATTATTGCTTGAAAGTACATATTTATATAGTTGTATTGAAACATAAAAGCTTTAAATTTTAATTTAGTTTTTGTTTCTATTTTTGGGGTTCACTTTAAACCAAACTAATATATTCATTTTAAATGAATTGGAAATTTGTTATTCATTTTACAAATTAATTCACTGTAGGATTTCTTCTTTAGTGAACTAAAAGTCCAATTAAGTTTGCCAAAATTGAATTTCCATGGTTTTCAGGAATGCACCTATAATTTGGACAAGGATTCATCTATGATGTTTTATAGTTTGTATTTGTGTTTACATAAAAGCTATATATGAAAATATTCTAGAAGTCAGAGTTAAACTTAACATTTGCTCCTATTAAAACTAGTTTCTGATATTTTATTTCTAGATTATATTTTTGTGAATATCAAAATTCTCATCTTAAAAAAGTATTTTATAGTCAGGCACTTTGAATTAGATGTGAGAAAGGATGTAATATTGGAACAAAGTACAAAATAAAAGTTAAATAAGATGGAACTTTATATCTCTCTCATATATCAGTCTGGCTACTCTAAATTAACAGAGCAATTGTTATGTAAGATTGTGTAGGAATAGTGTCTTCCATGTTGTTTTTTCACCATCCCCCAGGCCATTTCTCACCTCCAAGATCTAAGGTGGCATATTGACACATGTACCTCCCAACTTGCTAAAAGCAAAATATAAGAAAAAACTGCTTTTCTTTAAATTACAGGGGACAAAGCCTAGTATCTAGCCTGTAATCCCAGCTACTTGGAAAGGAGGACCACTTCAATTCAGAAATTTGAGGCCATCCTGGGCAAAATAGACTCTGTCTGAAAACAACAACAAAAGTGTCCTGTAAAAAAAGCCAATTGTAGGTTACTTTCAGTATTTGACTCCTGCACATTTGGGGCACAGTGGTTATTACTCAGGGTGTTTAGGTTCTGGTTATTAGTAAGGATCTTGATACTGTCACAGAAAGCAGTCAGAATGCTGCCTATCTGCTAACTGGTAAATTGGCCAACTTCTTTTGGACTGTGGATTGAATATGATAATGTTAGGATTGGAAGTTTTTCTTTTTTCTTTGTAGTACCAAAGATCAAAACTAGAGCCTTGCACTTGCTGGGCAAACACTGTACCACTGAACTACACCCCCAACCCTGGATTGAGAGCTTTAAATAAATGTTTTTATGGATCATATTTTATGATGTTATTTTATTTGCATGGGTGTATATACATATATGTGGATAATTTAATTGTACAGAGTAATTAGAGCATGTTAAGCTCTTTGTTCTGGTTTATCTTAAATTTTGATGGTAGATTACTTCTTTTTGTCTTTTTTAGTACTCTAATATTTTCTTCTCTTGATTCTTTCCAAAATGAATAATTTGTCTTCTGGTTTTATGCCCTTTAACTTTTCAAACTTGGGAAACTTGAATTTGGGACAAATTGTATAGACTTATGCATTTCAGTAATTTGTGAAAGCAGATCTTGTTCCACGTTCTTTGGCTGATTTTTATCCTTTCTCTTGTTTTCTATGAAGAAATCCTTCATTCATCAACAAATAATTATTAAGTTCCTGTTAAGTTTCAGGTGCTATTCTGGAAACTTGGAGTACAGTAATGAACAAAAGCCAGTGTCCTGTGGGTTGAGTTTATATTTCAGTTACAATGATTATTTATTGCTCTGGAAATTAGTTTTCTAAACCTGAAAATAAATTTTTTTATTAGTAAATACGATTTGTATGAAATAATGTGAGGCATTATAATGAGCAACTGAGTTTTCATTCCTACTCATGTAAATAAGGTAGTAGTATATTGAAAAATGATAAATACTTAAGCTGTGGTCTTTATTATTTTCAAATCTATACTTCTTTTTTTGTGAGTTTTAATTAAAAATTGTATTCTTATGTCTAACTTTTCTTTTCCAGAAACTGGCAGACCTTTCTCTTCGGATCCAACAAATTGAAACAACTCTCAACATTTTAGATGCAAAGGTTGGTATTTCTGAATAATTTATAATATAAACTTTGCTTTACATATACCAACTTTCTCAATCATACTTTAGTTGCATTTGGGATCATTCTCAATTTAACTCCTGCATCTATGAAGTGGTACAGTGTTTTGCTTTTTAAAAATTTTATTATGAAGCATTAACTCAGTGTTTTCAAATATACACATGGATTGAGATTTCTCTCACTATACTAGCCAAAAGCATAATGTGAGTAACATGTTAACAAACTGAACCATTATGTAGTTCACTTCATTTGATGGAAAATTCAAAATTATTTTAATGGTTATCACCTAATAGTAGCACAGTAATAAGTTATATAAAATTTTAGATGTCTCCAGAGCAAAATTTAAAGACAATATCAGCTGTTTTCCATTTGCAAGTATTTTAAATGCTACTGAGGAGCACCAACTTAATGTCAGAAATTGTAAGTTAACTGGGGAAAATAGAAGACTGTTTTGATTTGAAATTTTTAAGATTTAGATAATTACTGGGTATATTTTGTTTTACTTGGCTTCATTTTTAACGTATCATGTATACATGTTTTTCCTGTTTATAAAGTGAAGAAAATGCTGTTATATTTTTGTGACTTTATCCTTTTTAAAAAAATGTTATCCCATAAAATGTGCAATTTTTATGTTTTTATGTATTAAAATAAAATTTTAGAAATTGATCTAGTAATTTTTAGCATTAAATATAAGAAAGAATAAAAGACATTAATATTTTTAGAATAAGGATCAAAATGTCTAGTTTGTGCTTCTTGCATCTTCTATGAACTTCAGCAATTGTGTTTCTTTTAGAGCATTTCTCTAGGTTAGTAATTTAGGATACGTGGCCTTGAACATGTTCAGGATATTCTCCTAGTAGCCATGCCCACTTGAAACTATCTTGGCCATAGCTACCATGCTAAGTACTGCCTTCACTCAACAGTTCTCAATGAGTATTGATGCTTGAGATCTTATTACCATTGATATTTTCATTATTCTTTATTATGACTGTGTATCTTGTTTTAGTGATGTGGGTATTCTCAAGAGTTGGAGTCCAAGGTCACAAGTTATGTTAACATGTGGACAAATTAACCTTATTTATTTGTGCAGCCATAGAATCTCCAGAGTTATCCAGACCTCTGACACATATGTATCATTGATTACCAGAATAAAATCAGAAAAGAGAGATTGCATAGATCTTGCAAATCTAATTGGAAGTGCTTAAAATTTCTGGTTGAAATGCTTAACCAGTTTAGGTTGAAATCATTGTGCTTTTTAAAACATTTATTATAATTGCAAGAAAATGATATTCATTATGAACCAATAACTGATGGTTAATCATACCCAACCATGTTTTGTTTATGAGAAACAATGCATTTTAGAAGCATTTAAAGAAACAAAAATTGTTTTGAGATGGTATCTTGCTATGTTGCCCAGGCTAGCCTTCAACTCATGGGATGGCAGCCTCCTAAATAGCTGCAGCTACAGGCATGCACCACCATGCTTGACATTAAATGTTTAAAGAAAGGAAAATGACCTGTTTCATACCTTAAGATGTAAAGACAAGAGTTTTGCCATATCACATAAAGTTTAAATTGTGCTGCAGAACACTTTTTTAAACAAAGTATTTAAAATAAAAATAGTTTTACAACTTTGTAAATTTTCTTTGTAATGTATTCTCAATTTATAGGTTAAAAAAAATTGAGATACACAGCTTGTGAATGGTAGAATTAGAACTTAAACTTAGGCAGTCTTACTCTAAAACTCATGCTCTCAGTCCTTACACTAGGGATCTCTATATTTTTAAATAATCTCTGAGAAAAGATTGATTATAAGCAAATTTACATTTGGGAAATTCGTCAAAAGTATTCTATTTGTGAATGTCTTTCATTTTAGTTTATGACCTGGAAAATTTAAGGTGGAGATGTTTTATGAACCCATAAAACTTATATAAGCCTAAAATTTAAGACAACTCTTTGTAAAACACACACCTAAAAATTTACAATGTTTATTTATATTTCTAGGATTATTCTTATTACCAACACTAATTTGCTTTTTCTCAGTTGTCATCTATCCCAGGCCTAGATGATGTCACATTTGAAGTGTCTCCCTTAAGTGTCACTAATGTCACAAATGAATCACATTCTGAAACCACTTCAGAGCAGTCACAGGTAAGTGTTTAAGTGGCAAGAAAAATGAGCAGATCTTCTGGGTTGAACCTGATAGACCTAAGTAGCAGGTGGGAAGAAAGAAATTAAATAAAAATGTTACTTTTAATAGTAAAATTATAAAGCCTTGAGAGAGGGAGGGAGAACAGGGAGGAATCTAGGGAGTAATTCTGGTTTAAGTGTGTATGCATATTATATTGTTACCTTAAATGCATTTATGATTGTACAATAACTCAATTCCTTAATAAAATCTATTAAAAAATAAAGCCTTAAAATAGAAAATGAAGTTCGAGGAGAAAAAAAGTAAGCTGTTTAATTTTTAAATTTTGTTTTCTGTTTCTTTTTAACATAGGAGACTTTTTTATGATATTAGAGGTTGGGATTTTTATTTTTTAGTTATAATTTTTAACATAAAAATTATTAAAATTAAGGAATTTTCTGTGTATTTTGTTATTTTGAAGGTCTTCCTGAAGTTAATATTTTCTTTGCCTATAAAAAAGAAAAATCAACATCAATCAATACAGGACTAGGAAGAACCTTGAATATTATTATTTTTCAACTCCAGTATGGAAATTTTCCTAGGTTCTTTTAAGAGATGTACTTTTAAGTATATTATTAATTATAAAACTTTTAAACAAACACAGAAATAGAATAATACAGCGAATACACAAATGCCCATTTCTCAAATTCACCAGTTAATATTTGTTTTTCAACTTTATTTTTTCATCTCGCTTTTGTTTTTCTGACACTTAGTTGTGTATGTGGTGCTGAGATTTGAACCTGGGTCCTCGAACATGCCAAGCAAACACTCTACCACTGAGCCACCTCTCCAGCCCTAGCTCTTGACTTAAGATTTTATCACAATTACATCTTCATCTTTTTTGTTATTTCCTAAAATAAATCTTGGGTATCCTGTCCGTTTATCCCTGCATAATTCCTTGACCGATGGAAAATTTGTGACATTTTCCTACATAATGCTTTTGTTATACAAATTCCTTTATTGTACTTTATCATACAAAATGTAATTTAACAATAAGTCTTGCTATTCCTCTTATTACTGAAAGTATGTTCCAAGGTCCAGCTGCATGGGCATCATCTGGAGACTTATTAGAAGTGAAGAATCTTAGTCTCTACCACCTAACTATTGAATCAGAATCTACCTTTTTTTTTTTTTAATGTACTGGGGATTGAACCCAGAAGTATTTACCAATCCTTTTTTGTTTTGTTTTGCTTTTTGTTTTGAGACAGGATCTTGCTAAGTTGCTGAGGCTGGCCTCAAACTTAGCATCCTCCTGCCTCAGCCTTCCAAGTTGCTGGGATTACAGATGTGTGCCACCATACCCAGTTAGAATCTTACTTTTAAACAGTATCCTTAGGTGATTTGTAGCTTTTAAATATTGAGAGATACTTTTCACAAGGTAGTTTTTAGATCATGATGATGTGAATGTTAATATTTAACAAAGGGTACTTACTGTTTTCCAGGCATGCATACTTCTAAGTGCTTTTCATAGATTATCTCCAACCTCACAACAGACCTAGAATATAACCACAGTCAACCCTTTGTACTCCTGGGTTCTGTATCCTAGGGTTCAATTAATTATAGATTGAAAGTGTTTAAAAATTTGCATGTACACTGAACATTCATAGACTTTTTTACTTGTTATTCCCTAAACACTAAAACAACTATTGGCATGGCGCTTACATTGTATTCGGTATTATCATTAATACAGAGATGATTTAAAGTATACTGGAGGGTGTGCATAGTTTATATGCAAACGTTATGCCATTTTATATAAGGGACTTGAACATCCATGTATTTTAGTATTCCTAGGAGTCTTGTGACCAATCTCCCACAAATACTAAGGGGAAATGTACAGTATTCTCAGTTCCTACTTTACAGAGGTACACAAATATTTAGTTACTTGCTGAAAGACAAACAATATTGTAAGAGCTATCTCTTACCTGCTATACTGTACTATGCTATTTCCATTACTGTGTCTAATCCATTATACATAGTATGGTACAAGGCCCTGTGAGATTAAGCCATTATATTTAGATGTGCTGTGTAATGGGGAATGTATTAGATGATCATTCACTTAGCAATTAGATATTTGAAAATTTAACCTCCATTTTATTAATGTTTCATCGTGGCCACTGGAATATAAATATAATATTTAAGAGGAGATCTAAATGTCATAGAGGAGTTTAACTTTACAAGTTTTTTTCAATTCAATATAGACGATTCTTTTTATTAAAGCAGGGCATTTGTAAAGAATACTAAAAAAGTAATTTCCATTCTACCTAATAGTTATTCTTTGGTGGATACAGTTGTCATATGTTTACATAAAAAACTTAAATGGCATCTAACTTTGAGTATTAATTTTTCCAGGTGTTATTATGAATGCAATCTCTCATATGTATTTTAGAACTTTTGTACAGTTGTGTTGGTTCTTGCCTATTTAAGGTCCAACAAAAATTATCAGTAATCACAGCCTCATTTCACTAATCACCTGTTATCTCTGACAATTTTATTCTCAAATAGTGTAATAATTTATTTAGAGGATTTATGAAGTTCTGAAGTTTTGTGTTCAGCATGCTTTTTTTTTTTTTCCCTCCCCAATCTAAGGATTGAACTCAGGGCCTCACATATGTAGGCAAGTGCTGTACTACTGAACTGCAACCCGAACCCATTTTAAATTTTATTTTGAGGTAGGGTCTGGCTAAGTTGCCCAAGTTGGTCTTGAATTTGTGATCCTTCCGAACTGATGGGATTACAGGCATGCACCACCACATCTGTCTTTTCAACATGCTCTTTTTTTTTTTTTTTTAAAGAGAGAGGAACAGTGAGAGGGAGAAAGACAGAGTCAATTTTTATTTAGTTTTTCATGTGGCTTTTGTTGCTCTGAGACTTCATTGTGTATGTGGTGTTGGGGTTCTAACCCGGGTTCTCACGCATGCCAGGCAGGCACCGTAACTGCTGAGCCACTGCTCCAGCGCCTCAGCATGCTCTTAATATTCAAATGAACTTCTTTTTCATTGCTATTAATATTGGTATATTTTATGTAAAATATTTGGAAATATTCTTAAATATTGCTTTATACAATTTCTGTTGATATTAAAGTCAACTCAGTTATCAGATAAAGGATAATTATGTACTTAAAAATCATCCATTTATCACTGTCTATAATCAATATATGAGTCAAACACCCGAGGTTTGTATTCTGATTTTTCTGCACCTTTAATTTCATGGTTCAGCTCTTATCATTGTTCACAATAGCACATCCGGTTATACAGATTGGAATTAATTTAAAAATAAAATTAAGGACAGTTGAGAGATAGGTTGGAGGATTTAATAAGTCATTCAAATAGCAAAGGTGTAAGACATTACATAATTAAATCTTGCTGAGCCCTTGATTATTAGGCAAAAGTTGAGAGTTGAAAACTGGCTCAAATGTAATTCTCATTTGCCCCATTCTGCTACTGTATGAATTTGTGGTCCGTAAAATTTTTAAAAGCATACTTGGATTGGATCTTATTTTTAATTTAGATAATAGTATTTTGGACTTTTTATATTTAATTATATTACAGATGAATATATATATTTATATACACCCACACTCATTTTTGTAATATCTAACAGTATCATATAATAGGAAAAATCTAAAAGCTATTCAAATGTTTTATTTGCTTCAGAGTTTTTGATAGGTTTAGCTTATATTTGAGTTATCTGAGGAAAACCTTAGGACATAATTGACATTCCAGTTGTAGACTATGAATATTTAAAGATACTTATTGATTTATCTATGTTTTAGCATAGATATATAGATATAAAATTGATTTAATTTGTTAAAGAAATTCCTCTTATTATATGCAGATATTGAGTGAGATTCACAAAGGTAAACTTACTCTACATGTTCAGTTTGAAAGAAAAAAAATCAAGTACTTTATGCAGGTAGTCAGCCCTGAACTTAAGGGAAGATGCAATTCCACCATGGCCAAGCTTCAGTTAACATAGTGTTATGTGAAGTGAGCACTGACCTGTATAACAAAAGCATCCTTGTCTAAATGACCATTCCCCAGTATTTCTCATTGTAAATAATTTTTAATCTTATCCATTCTATGGACAGTGTTACCATTAAAAATATTTCCATCTATAACTGAAATGTGCAAAACCAAAATAAGTATGTCTGAGAAGCTGGATTCTCTCCCACAAAATATCTAGGCTTCGCTTTCTAATAAAATTAGAATAGCCGTGTCCACTCAGAATAAGATAATTTAGTGAATGAGGTGTTTCAGTATTATATATCATTTATACTTAGGAAGTCAATTTAGTGTAGAGTTGAACAATTGAGAGATCAAATAGTTTTACTAGTCATTTATTAAAGTTATATATCCAGCTATGATTCATATTTTATAACAACACCCTGGGAACAGAGCAGAATTAAAAAATTTTTAAATGCCATGAATATTTTTGCATTTTAAGGACAATGTATTGTTGATATTAAATACAGCTTCCTCTGAAGTCATGTTTAAGTATTTACATGTTTAGAAATATGTCCTATAATTAAGTTATTGGGATTTAAATTTAGAAATCTGAGCTTATTCTAATGTTTATTGCCTTATAATTATAAAAAGAAGCATCCCTTTTAAGTAACATAATAGACCTTTGTGAACTGTCTAAATATTTGCATGAAATACTCTCTACAGCAGAACAGTACACAAGACTCTGGACCACAGGAAAGTGAAGTATCATCAGAAAATATCTTAACTGTAGCCAAGGATCCAAGATATGCCAGATATCTCAAAATGGTTCAAGTGGTAAGCTAATTTGGTCTGTCTTCTCTGTCTATAGCAGCCTCGTTTAAAATTCTTAACCTTGGAGGTTTCATTGTTGTTTTTTCAGTCTGAGAAAACTGCTAAACCGAGTGACCAATGTTTCTAGTTTCTAGTGTCTTTAATTCTTTCCTATCTCAATACTCTGATAAAAAGTAACTAAGTCCAGTCTTTCTCATTGAAACTGATTACACTTCAAATTAACATAGTTTAAATATAGACTTATGTAATTAGTTTTGCTTTACACAAAGTTTCACTGCAAATCTTGGATGTATCAGAAAGAAATGGAAATGGACTGTACATTTGGTAAATCATATGACTAATTTAATCCCCATATACTAGCACAAATAATTTTTAAAATATATTTTATTCTGATGCTTTTTTATCCGTGATATAGTTTATAGAAAAGTCTTTTGGCCAGAATGCTTTTAACATTATATGACTTCATAATCCTTATTTTTTTCTAAGAGGTTACAGCATGGTATGATATAAAAAATATTTGCAGTTGTCTACAATAGCAGAAGTTAATTTGTTTTCATGCCTGTAGAAAGTCCTACAGTCAGTGGTTGAAAGAATTACCTGAAAGACATTTTTCTGTTAATTAAAAAATTAATGCTTTCATAACATTCTGTTACCAGGCAAAAGAAAAACTAATACTAAAGACTAAAGACAGATTTGTTTCGCTATCCATGGCATTATTTATCACCAAGATAATTTAAAAAGCAAATACTTCTTTTAATAACCAGAAAGAGCAGATTGGCTAATCTAGAAACCTCAATGGTTACAGTGAGGGAAAAGAAAGTACATTTGTTTTGTGTAGCAGAAGTAGATTTGTTACTTTTAGATTTTTTTATTGACAGTCAGTACCTTAGATTTCAGAACAAAGTAGACTTTGGGATGAAATATATAAAATCCTTTAATGAGAATAAAGCAGAATCAGTTTGATTATGAATCATAATGAATACATTTTTAAAGCTAGAACCCAGGAAAGATTAAGCTTGAAAGATAGACTGTTCAAATCTGTGTGACTTCTGGAAACGAAACAGAAAAAGTTTCAAAAGTGACTCACAAAAGCTCTTTATGGCCTAATAAAATAGTAAGTAGGAGTATCTACTTGATATTTTGAGAATCCCCTGAAATCTTTCGCAAAAGACTGTATTTTCTGTTATTCAACAGTCCCCACTTCTCTATGGTTTCACTTTCCGCAGTTTCAGTTAACCATGATCAACCTCCATCTGAAAATATTAAATAGAAAAATTCAGAAATAATTCATAAGTTTTAAATTGCATGCCATTATGATGCCATCCCACCTGGGATGTGAATTTTTTCTTTGTCCAGCTTTATATGTTACTCCCTATTAGGCAATTTGTTGGCAATTTATTAATTATCAGACAGACTTGCAGCAGTATTGCAGTGCTTACATACAGGGCCTCCACTGGGGGGTCTCGTATCCCCATGGATAAGGGGGGGATTTTCACTGTCCTTTATTCTACAGATATTTACTAAATACTTACTTTAAAATATTATATTAGACATTGTGAAGATCTGCTTAGTCGGTTAAAGTTCCCAGACACCACTTGTAATTTTTACTTTTGTTATTAATTACTAAACAAGTTTTGTTGCTTTCCAAAGAGAGAGAGAGAGAGAGAGAGAGTGAGTGAGTGTGTATGTGTGTGTTTACAAGATGATTCTTTAAATATTTATTTTTCTGCTGGAGAGGATATGGAGACAAACACTTTACACTCTTGATGGGATTGTAAATTAGTACAACCACTATGGAAATCAGTATGGAGTTTCTTCAAAAGACTAGGATTGAAACCACCACATGACCCAACTATACCACCCCTTGGTATTTATCCTAAAAAAATTAAAGTCATCATACTACTGTGATATGTGCATACCCGTGTTTTTAGCAGCACAATTCACAATAACCAAACTATGGAGTCATCCTTAGATGTTTATCAACAGATGAATATTTAGAGAAAATGTGTATATACATAATGTAGCTTTATTCACCGATAAAGAAAAATGAAATTACATCATTTGCAGGAAAATGGATGGAACTTGAGACCATTATGTTCAGTGAAATAAGCAAAACTGAAAAGGTCAAGGGTCGTGTGTTTTCTCTCATGTGGAAGCTAGAGAGGAAAAAGGGAAAGAAAGATTTGGGGGTTGGGCAGTGAGGAATCTCATGAAAATCAAAGGGAGATCAGTAGAGGAAAGGGTCCAAGGGAGGTAGGAGGAGGGGTGGGAGGGGAAAGTGCTGGGGAGTGATACTGGTCAAATTATAGTGTTATATTATATGCATGTATGAGTGTATAACAACAAATCCCATCATTATGTATAGCTGTAATGCACCAATAAAAATATGGAAAGAAGAAAATAACATGAACATGTATATGAATTGAAAACAATAGTCATTTTTCTAATCATATGGCTTATCATCCCACTAGGAATAAAAGCCAAAGTCCTTTTAGGCCTATGAGATAGGTTTCCTACCATTTAGCTGCCCTGTAACCTTTCTTATCTCATATCCTCAGTTCTAGCTCTCCTGGTCTCCTTGATGTTCTTTGAATAAATAGATGGGCATTCTATTCGAGGGCATTTGCTTCAGCTATTTTTTCTCCTGGAAAGACTTATCCCCAAATATCTTGATGGTTTGCTTTTCTTTCAATTCTTTATTCAAATACTACCTTCTAAGTGAGGTCTTTCTTGGCCTCCATACTTTAAATTACAGTGTCTTCTGGCCCAATTCCCTTTTCCCCTTCCCTGGTATGGTTTCCAGAATGAGAAACTTAAAAAATATGATTTCCTGGGCTCTGTTCTTAGACTCTCTGGAGTTGGAACTTGGATCTGGATCATATATATTTGAAAAAAAGGTCTTCTGAGTAAGAAATGTAAAAAATATTTTAAGCTGTATAAATAACAGATTTTTATTTAAAAACATTTAAGAAAATTTTAGTTTTATTAAAAAAAACCCCTTTCTAGAGATAGTTGAAAACTCTTATCTTTTTTTGCTAGTATCCTTGAGTTTGAGTAGGGGTTCAGTTATATCTGCCCTAGACTTTTCCTGTTTTTAGCCAGATTTTCCTATCTTAAGGTCTTTGCCTCCCTCCAGCCTTTGGTGAGGGTATTTCTGTGTCCTTGACATTTCCAGGGTTCTAGAAGTGCTGCTTTTTCATGGTGTCTCCTTATTCGGACATGTGGACTTGGCCTTCATCTGCTTGGCTGGGCCATCATTCTTCTATCTGGTTTTCATTTTCATACATTGTGGTTCATATATGCCTTTTAATCATTAAAGTTGGAAGTTGTGTTCTATCTAATTGGGGGTGATTATCAGAGAGAATGGAGGAAGCAATATCTTTATGCTGCCATCATGAAACTGGAAGTTCATCCAAGTTAAATTTAATTTTATTGTTTTTAGTTTATTGTGCCAACCTGTATCCCAGAATCTTATTACCCAACGTTTTGTTTCCTAGTGCTCCCTGTCCTGAATTCCATTGTTCAATCAGACAAAACCACAAATCTTTCCCCATGTAAGCAGCTCCATGCTTTTCCATCTCTGAATCTAGATTCCCCTTCTCTTAATTATTACATGTCCAACTTTTACTCATCTAACATGTTCTAATGAATGCTTCCCCCAAATCATCCCAGATTTGGAACCCACCAACACATAAAGCTAATCATATTGACCTGTCCAACCACTGGTTTTGTATTCATTAAGGAATGTATTACTTTATGACTTTTTGTATAATTATATATACATTTTATCTCCCCAATCAAAATAGGAACCATGAGAGAAAGAACACAGTCTTGATTAATCTTTGCATTCACTTCAACACCTTAACCAGAAAGGTACTCAGTTTTTCAATGGATTATGTAATCCTACACATAAACTCTTCTTTCCAGCTTTGTGTCACCTAGGTGTGTATAAATATTTTGTTACTTCAAGTTAATTTTAAATGCTTTATAGAACCAAACCAATCATAGATCAAACAGATGTCTTCCTCAAGGTTGACATAAATCTGCTAATCATTATTCTTTGGGTTGTAATTATTAAGCCATTTGTAAATACAATGTTTCTCCTGTTTCTTAGTATGAGTGAATGTCAAAATTGAAACTGGAAGAACAGATGACAGTACTACCTACTTTAGCCTCACAAAAATGGAGTCGTTAGAGATCCATTATAATCCATACTATTGACTCATTCCATTTTTATCACTGACATGGAAGAATCTAACTTTGTGTGTCTGTACTCCAGGATAGTAATATATCTTCCTGTTTTCTGTGTTAGTCTTCTAATCAGTTGTTTATTATGCCAGTTTGGTTCAAGTTCTTAAGTGTGACTGAGAACAAGCAGTGTTCAGAGAGCTATAAAGATAAACAAATTTGACCACTGGCCCTAAGAAGGAATCTTAACTCCAGCTCATTCTAGAGGGGATCATCATTACAAATTGCTTTATCATTTGTGAAATGTGTTTTGCTTTCCTCAAAAATTGCAGATTTCATTAAAATCTCCAATTTTTCTCAACTTTGGACAGTGACTAAGATTTTTTCTTACCACTTAAATGTTAATCTTAGTTGTTAGTGTAGAGAAAAACATATCAGAATAATTAGTTCTTCTCTATGAGTATGATTTTGAGTTGTTTACTACCCATTGTATATGTTATAATATAGGTTATTGAAGATGAGTTTTAGAAGCCTCTGTTGTACCAGTTAGGAAATTGTTTGCATTAACAGAAAGGCAGCTTGATCTTTAAAAAAAAAATCTATCTTTAAGGGAAAAACATCACTTATCTATACTAAAAATATAAAAATCTATTCCTAATATCCTAAAAATTATTATTTCTATTCCCTCAAAAGGGAATTATCAGTGCTACAAGTTCTCTCACCTCTAAGGGACACTACTATGATTAATTTATTATTTGTGCCTTTGTATTCTTTTCATTTAAAAATATGAGTTCTCTTTAAGTATGGATTCTTATACCTATAATTATATCTATACTATTTCTTAATCTTTTTCTAAAGCACAGTGTTCTTCCACTTATTTACATCTTGGTACCTCAACAATCTTGTAGTCTTTCTCCCACTTCCTTCCTGAATTATTCTTTCCTACCATTTCATCCTTTCTTATGACAGTACCAAAGTACATCTCAAGCCCTTTCAGTTTTTTCTCTAATATAAGAAGCTTGAATAAGCAGATCATCTATGTAGTGGTTATTGACTACAGATAGAAACACCTGGAAAGTCCTACAGATATATACATGTTCTTTACCTTTAGGTCTCCTCCTAATTTCCAGATAAATATAATCTTTTAGGGCTTTATCCTTAAGCATCTATGAAAATTTCTTTGGTCCTAGCTCCCTCCCAGAATATACTGCTTTTATAGTTGCCCTGCCTTACATGTCACATACCTATAAATCTATTTTAGAGTCTAATAGTTTAAAACATTCAATTAATACTTGTCTCACAAGTACCAGTTCACAGAGCAATAAGCAATACCTTGCATTTTGACACCCATGCCTTTTCTGTTACACATGGATTACTGCCCTCTGTGAGACATAAGAATGATGACAGTTCCAGAAAGTAGTTGTCTGAGAGGCCTTTTGAATGCTTAGGAATATGCTTAGATCTTTACTCTGCACTTCTGAAATGCAACATGCTATAGTTTCTGCACTTTATCATGTATTCTTTGTATAATCCTGTTCAGTTCATGTCACTTCTCAAGGCCTTTAGTTTCCTTACACTTGAAATGAGCTCTGAAGTGCCTTCCGTAATTATGGTCTTAATTGATCCTCAGATTTGGACCTTGTTGTTAATGAAAGTTCCTGGAACACCTGCTGGCATTTTGTGATTTTTTTTTTTCCTTTTTAAGCAAGTTTTACACAAGATTTTTCAGTGAGTAATAATGTTGTGTTCCAAATGTGGCAGATAATTGATTCTGATTTAATGTTTGTTGTCATAATAGTGCAGCACAAGCCTTTACTAAATTACATATTGCTTTTATAACTTAACTGGAATTGTGTACATAGATCACTTTTCCAACAATTCTCCCCTTTTTACTGGCAGAGATTGGTGAATATTTTGCCAGTAATAAATTGTACATTGGGAAAGTCCAACTTCCACATTAAGAAGCTAATGACTTGTATTTTTTGAAACCATATTTGCCAAACCAGTCTCTTCGGACACTTAGACTTTTTTAAAGCTCTATTTTCTTTGGCTTGCTTAAAATGTGAATTGAATAATCTCTTCAGTTCTGGTGGTTCTGATGCATCTGTCGCCAGCAGTGGATGTTGGCCTGAGGAAATGTGACTTCCATTACCTAAGGACACAGAGGCTCCAAATGATTATTAAAGATGTTCATCCAGAAGTTATGCACCTTGGAACTGGTGAAACTGTAATCAAGCTTGAAATAGAGTGCTCTTTAGATATGAAGCAAGGTGTAATTACTGTAAGAGTAATTAGAGCCTTCCAAACCTTTTTTTTTTTTTTAGGGGAGGGGGGGTATGACTAGAGCGTGACTTTCCATGGTCTAGAAAACTCCAGAGTAGGTTCCTTGTTCACCTATCAACAATGTAGTCAAAAGGAAGAGCTGGTGGTTCATATATAATCACAACTGTAAAACACTGGTACAGATTTAGTTTAACAACCACATTATTTCTTTTTTTTTAAATGTTAGTTGAATATAATGTGTTTCATTTCTTTTATAATGCCCAAAGTTTACTAATCAGTATCACGGTCAATGTTTTCTGATACATAAGGAATTGGAGGATAGGAAGACCACTTTTGAGATGTTTTAGTTTCACACTGTTCTTTGAAAAACATATCTAATGACTTGAATTCCTACATGTATGAATGTAGATAAAGATGCAAGTGAACATTTATCTGTTTAATAATTTAGTCAATTTTGAATATTGAAAAGAAAATCTCATCCTTTCTATCAACTAAAAGGTTCCCCAGGTCTGTTTGACTACAAGTGAAAAAGACTAAGCTTAGCAGAATGATAAAACTAGTAACTAAGTTGGGATAAATGGAACTCAAGTGACCTCTGACAGTTATCCCTCCTTCCTCTATATTCTGTCTTATATTAAATGCAAGGAGGTTTAGATAAAACTTCCCCTAAGCAGAAAACTCTATAGTTAGCCATCTGCAGTGTTACCTATGCTTTGCCATGGCATGTGTATCTAGAAAACCTAGAATCAACTATAAAAATTACTTATTCTGTACTGTAGTCAGTGAACTGTTCTCTAAGGAAACCATGTGTGAAGAATTATTATGCCTGTTTTCTAGATCATGATTTTTTTAAATCATTTTGGCTGCCTTTTTAATCCTCTGCATGTTGCCTTGAAAGTTAGGGAGCTCCAAACAGGCCAGTTTGAACAAATTTAATGTTAAGTTTAATTTATATATTTGGCCTTTTATGTATTTGCTTATTTTTTTTCTTAGAAATGTTATGTATTTGTTCATATTTTTAAGTAATATGATATGTGCTTCCCTTGATTCCTCATCTGTTATTCACTAATATCAATGTTGCCAAAGTCATACAGCTCAGAGTATTTTAATACTAATATCACATCTTTTTCATTATAGCTACCCTTAGGTACATCAAAGTGTTAACTTGTGAATAGCTGGTTTTCAGAGACTACTTGTTTACCATAATTATTTTCTATTTATGGTGTTTACAGTCTCTAGAAAATACCTTTGAATTGTGAACCTTACAGAGTTTGAAACTCTCAATCATATTTGAAAAATAATCACTATCAGCAAACTGGTATCCTTAAACAGATGCCAGTCCCCATTAAAACTGTAGATAGATATTTGGCTACTATATATTTGAGATCTTTGTTTTTTTAATACTATATAATTAAAGATTAATTTTAGTACAAAATAATTTTAAAGGGGAATAAGTGAAACATAAGAAAAATGAGAGTGACAATCTTTAAAAATAACTGATAAGGTATTTTAGGATGCTAAATTTGTTAAAACACATTTTCTTAAGTATAAAAGTATTTTGATAAGAATATATTTCTTCAGAAAGTTGTTCACTAGATCATATTTTTGTATTACTGGTGTAGTTAAAATAATTTAGATAATACACAGGATGGCTTATCTTTAATAATCCTTTTAAGTCAAAATGTTTCATTCTTAATTATATTTTTAAAGACCCAATAAAACTTACTTCCTCTGCCTTAAAATCACCATAATATTATTTGTCTGTCCCCAGTTTCCCAAAAAGAAATAAAGACAAAGAGGGAGTACAATCTAGCAAATATATGAGGGAACTTTTAGAAGATTCCTTAACAGTAGTTTTACATTAGACATGAATTTCGTTTACATCACACATAAAATAATAACAAATGAAGGGTATTAGCAGAAAAGTATTTTAACTTTTGATTTCAGATTTTTTATTCCAACTCATTTAAACAACTTCTTAACTCTTTGGAAGTTGTAACAAAAGGAACATCACTGCTATTAAAAGTTCCTAAGGAGGCTCTTGAGGATATATACTAGCAATAGCAGATACTATGCTTGCTGAAATGTGTAGTATACTTTTTCAACTGTAATCCAACTGTTGTTTTTAGTTATCCATCTTTGATTTCTCAGTACTCTTCTCTCCTTTACCATTGACCAACCTCTTCCAGAAATGAGGAGGAGGGGAGGGATAAGTTAATTACATGAAAAAAATTGATACACCTATATTTTGAATTGTCTGATAATAGCAGATTCCTAACTTTTTAAAATAATTTCCTTAAAGGTTTTTCTTCATAAAACCTTTAGAGTTCCTCACCCCTAAAAGGCACAGACATCCTGCTAAAATATATTGAATTTATGAATAAAGTAGCAGTAATTTCCTTAACAGCTTGCTGGAATTCTGATCATTGTGTGTGTGTAGGCGGGGGAGGAGGTACTAGGGATTGAACCCAGTAATGGTTTACTACCCTAAGCTATATATATATATATCCCAGCCCTTTTTTATGTATGTATGCATGTATGTATGTGTGTTTGTATAGATATAGTCTCACTAAATTACTGAAGCTGGCCTCGAACTTGTGATCCTCCTGTCTCAGTCTTCATAGTTGCTGGGATAATTGGTTTATGCCACCAGGCAGTCTTCATTTTTGTCCATTTTTTTATGAGTCATTTCTTGATCTTAAATAAATCTGATTGGGGGCTGGAGTGGTGGCTCAGCAGTTACGGCACTTGCCTGGCATGCGTGAGGATGCGAGTTCAAAACCCAGCAGCACGTACACAGCTGTTGGAGCAACGAAGGTCACATGAAAATCTAAGTAAAATTGATTCTTTCTCTTTCCCTACCCCCATCTTTATTAAAATAAATAAATACATAATAAATCTGATGGCAGTCAATAAAGTGTTTCTACTACAAACTTATCTTTTGAGATAATCCTTGAAAAAGGAGTAATTTATTGTTAGTTTTTATAGAAGCCATTATGTCTAGCACTAGTCAAGATTTGTGAGCCTTTTTTGACCCATATAATGAAGTTCAAATTAACAGCTCTCGACAGCAACAATGTCAGAGTTAATATCAGAAATCAGAATATATCATTTTCTAGATCAATATGTCTTTAGAAATAAAACTTTCCCTTTTTCAGGTAGCTGTATTCACATTACAGTGATGAAGAGATTTATTTAATTTTTTATCTCTTCATTAAAAGTTTCCAGTAGAAAAGACTGTTGAGCATGTATTATGATTTGTTCAGGAAACAGTTGTCTATTTTATATAATGTTTTATCTGAAAAATTTATCCTAAATACTATATGAAAATATTTCATAAAATGCAACGTATTTTAAAAATAACAGTATTGAAAGTCAAAAGGCTTTCCTGCTCCTTCCCTTTCCCTGAAAATAAAACCGTTTTGTCTACCTGTCAATTAATTACATCTTTTTTTAATTGTTGCTCTAGGTAGGAAATGAATTCTCATATTTTCCATCTTTCATAACTGAATTGTTATTCACTTATAAAATGAGAGAGAAAGGTAAAATACAGAAGCATTTTTTTGTTGTTGACTTAAAAAAAGGAAAGTCATATCTGTTAAACTTAATAGGAAGTTTTTTCCTTCTATTCTAAAACTTCAGGAAAATTTCAACATGGTTCATAAAGAGACTTAGTAACTTGGTTTTCATTAACACAGCAACAAATTTATGTAAATATTGGCAGTCCTTTAAACCTCCAGACAGTTTTTGTGATATAAGAAACTAGTATTTAACCATTAGTGCTGCCTGATATCATAATTTCATTAGTGTGGCTTTTTTACACACTTTCTCCAGTGACGCAAATACAGACGTGATTTTTTGGAACATCAGACTTATGGCTGCCTTCTCTCTTCTTCATTACTTATGTTGGACAAACTGCAATTATCACTTGCCAAAAAAAATCCCACAGTTCAGTAGACTTCTGTTTTGAGGTCTCTCATGTCCTCCTTAGACCACCAGTAGCTTTGTCTCTTGGCGATTACAAATTGGACACTTCTTTTTGATGTTTAACAAACCAGACTCTGTTACATGACGTCTAAGGAAGAATATAGCAAAACAACCAATTTTCTAAGCAACATCACTGGAAACATTACAGCAAATCCCTTTGGAATGCATCCTTTGGAACACGGGCCAAATTATTCTTTTTTTAATCAAGTTTTATGACATTTGTACTAAGGTGTGATCATAGTAATAGGATAAAATATTAGAAGTTGTATGTGTTTTCCTTTCCTTATATCCATATACAGAAATAACTAAAAACTCACTGAATTTTGGATTAATCTGTACTCTTGTGCTATAACTAGTTCCAAGAAACTAAAGCTAAAGTATGGAGCTTATAGATTCAGATCTCTGGTATCCTTTTATTATGACCAATTCCATGAAACTAATGTTTTTAGGGAGCTTATCTAATTCCACCAACATCTCTATTCTCCATTACTGCCTTCTACCACTATCTCCCCTCTCTTCTACTCCATACATACTTTCTTTGCTGTATTTTAAGAATTTTTTTTCAGCCTCATTTCTTTTCCTTTCGGTTTTCTCAGATTTGTCTAACCTTTCCAATGATGTCCTATGGATTATGCTAATTATAATAAATAAATCACATAATTTAGTTTGTAGAAAGCCCTTATATCATCAAACTGTAGTTAATAGAAGTTACAGGGTTTTTTTTTTAAGAAGTATGACATTAACTCTGTTCTTTTTCTATTTTATCCTTAGCACTTTTTCTTTTTATGAAATGTTCCAAAGTCCTAACTTACCCTGTTATCCTAACTAGTTGGATGACATTTAATTATCAAGTTAAATTCTTTGTCGTTTAAGAAGTTAGCTTTCACCTCTACTATTAAATTTAAATAAACTTTGTTATTAAGTAAATTTTATTTCTAAATCTATTTTAAGTCAGGTTTAGGTCATATATTTGAAAATTAGCACTAATTTAATTTCTTCTTATTCTGAGTCTATTCACATTGGGTGCTGCTAAGCAAGTGGGCTTTTTCTTTTTTAATCTTTCATTTCTCCTTAAACTTTATGTTACTGAAGGTCCAGAGTTTTATCTTCCACCTTCTTTGTCTTTCAAATCTACAATAATTCACTTTTCAGAATATCATAAAGTTGTCTCATGGAACAACAATACTTTCAGGGTTATGGTTTTAAAGAGAATTTTAAGTTGGTGTTGTTTAGAGTTTATCTAGTACTTAGAATGCATTTAAATATCCATTGTTTTTGGAATCTTTAATAGGTTAAATTTTACTTAATATAAAACACAATAGCTAATGAAGATAAATATATAAATGCTTCTTGAATGGCCACCTTGCCTTTGCTGCCTTTCTGAAGAGAATATTTTCAGAGTTACCTGTAAACTGGAAAGACAGTCTTTGCTTTGTCAGCCCCATTTAACCTAGCAAGCTTTAAAAGAGGGCATTAGGAACCTTTCACAATTATGGTTCTTTAGGAAAGTAAGAAGTTGTTTAAATAAAATTTTCTGATTTAAAAACTGAAGAATATCTGGGCACAGTGATGCAAACCTGAAATACCAGTGGATCAGGAGGCTGAGGATTGCAAGTTCAAAGCTAGCCTCAGCAATTTAGTGAGAATCCTAAGCAACTTATTGAGACCCTGTCTCAAAATAAAATACAAAAAGAGCTGGGAATGTGGCTCAGTGGTTAAACACCCTTGGGTTCAATCCCTAGGACCAAAAACAAAACAAACAAACAAACAAAAAGCCCATGAAGATTATAGTTAATAATGATCTGGGAAGACCTGTTTATTTCTGTAAGAAATATCTGGGGACTGAAATTAACCAAATTATAACATGTGCTTTTACAAATATGCTACAGTGAAACCCACTATTCCATAATTATGCACCAATAATTTTTTAAAAATATTCATATTGAATTCATAATATAGTTGGCTTTCATGTTTCTACATATGCTTGTCTGGACTTAAACTCAAATTTTATTTGGAAATGTAAAATCTGCATTTTAGGCAAGAGGAGTAGCTGGATGGATATTTACATGTTCTTTGAAAATGTTTGAGACAGGTTTATTGTGTATGATAAATAAAAATTTCTGGGGTTTTTTTTGTTTGTTTTCATTTAAAAAAAAAAAACTCAGATCCCATCTTATAGATAACAACTCAGGGATCACCTCAGTGAATCTTTGAGTGGTCCTCCAGCAATCTGGCTGGCCTGAAATTGACATTGCTCATTACGCAGTCCTCTATTATCATTGTGCTGCCACATGATGTTAAAATCAAAGTGTGGGTTGGTGATATCAGAATTGTACCACTAACCACAGTAAATTCAATTCTAAGCACCTTGTAGGATCCCTGAGGCCAGAAAACAGATTAGAAACTTTAGGCCAGGACTCAGATATTGAGGTAGAGCACCTAATCTCCTAAGGAGCCTCTTTTGTACCTTCAGTTCCAAACTGAATGTCACAGCTGGCTAGTGGCATGGGAGGGCGGAAGGGAAGAGGTTACAACAGCAGCAGAAAAGTGACCGAGTTTTCCCCTTGTCCTAATTCAGCCTCCCTCTTCTGTCGCATGGGGTGAAGAGAGAGAGAACAAGGTCTCCTTCAGTGATCCACCCTGCTTTTTAAAGTGATGTAATGAAGGCCCTCCAATTTCACGCATCAATTTAGTTTCTCCTTAGGAATGGTGTGAAGAGGGAGAGTTGACAGAGATTTGATTCTGACTTTTTCCCTTGGAGCTTTATCAAGTGAATTATAAATAATTTTGTTTATTCATCAGATCAGGTCCCTTTTCCAGTAAATTTGTATTCATTTCTGTTGTATCCTTTCTTACTGTTTTGATATTCTTAACCTCAATGATGAAATTCACATTTTCTGAATATTTTTGCAACTTATACAGTTCTACAACTGTCACTGCTTTGTATTTGTATTGGTGTTGTGAAGATGTATATAATGAATGCTGAGAGGGTCCTTGAGTTCTTTTTGTCCTGTGTTCCTAAGTTATCCAAATGCAATTGAACCATTTTCATGTTAAAAGAGCATTAATATGGTTGTGCATTTTAAAATCATTCTGAAATCTTCATTTTTATTTAAAAACACTTATTTCTATGTTTAAGTATTCATTGTATCACTTCAACTGGTTTCGATGCTTTGAACGCTCAGTGTTTTCTTTCTGTTGGTAATATAAGAGCAGGAATATCAGTTTACATGTGTATTATAAATTGTTCAAGTATTTCACACATACTAACAAAAGCAAAATAAGAACTGTTTTAAATAATTGGGCATCTAAAGGTCTTAAGTTAGATAGTATATGGGCACACAATAAAGGAGGCACTTTTAATGACTGAATTTTTTTTTTTATATTTTGCTTAGGGTGTTCCAGTGATGGCAATAAGAAACAAAATGATATCAGAAGGCCTAGATCCAGATCTTCTTGAGTAAGTAGTTTTTCTGATATACTGCCAAGACACCGTATTTATCGATTATAATAGAAATTTTTCTAGCTTTCTATTTTTTTCTTATACAGTGTTTTATAGTTGATAAAACCATCTTTATAATGTCTCTCCATACTTTTTAAAAAAAAAATAAAGAAAATGTCCTTTATACTAATACCACCCTTGGCATATTTTAGGTGCAGTTTCAGTAGAGCATTCATGAATCTAGGTATCCAAAAGAGTCAGAATTTGATAACAGTATTTTTGTTTTGTTTCTTCTTTCCATTCTGCCTTTTTCCTTCTGGGGCATAGCTACCAGCTCTTCTTTTAAGACTTCACTGTATAGGATATTTATTCTGCTTTAACTTAGGTTAAGCAATAGGGAGAAGTAAGTAGGGCAAAAAGTTACCCTAGATCTACATTAATGGTTATTATGAAATTAGATACCAATCTGCATGAGTTTTATAAAATATATTTTGAGAAATGCTAAACAATCATGGCTTAGAACTTTGATGATAATTCATTCCTTCCAAGAAAACCTGTTTATATCATTTGTCCTGGAGAACTATTCTGTTTTGTAAGCATGTAGATACTTCTGAACAGTGTTTGAGGTTTTAATCAGTTTGAGGTTTTAATCACCCCGGTGTCATCGAGGCATTCCTACTGTACTAGCAGTAAGAATTCCTACTTTGGATTTGTTTTGTTGTTGTTGTTGTTTTTGTTTGGTTTGGTTTTTTTGGCACTCTGCCCTTCAAGAAAAGGTATGCGTTTTAGAGGTGAAACACCATAAAGTCTTTTTTTTTTTTTTTTAAAAGAGAGAGGGACAGTGAGAGAGACAGAGAAAGAGAGAAACAACTTTATTGAGTTTTTCACATGGCCCTCGTTGCTCCAACACTTAGTTGTGTACGTGGTGCTGGGGTTTGAATCCGGGTCCTCGTGCTTGCCAGGCAAGCGCTGAAACCGCTGAGCCACCGCTCCAGCCCCACCATAAAGTCTTTTTCTCATATTTTGTTTTTAAAAATATGTAATTCAAGGATGTTTTTAAGGTCTACAAAAACGAATTTCTAACATATTTTTACATTTGGTATATTTCCAAGCAGCAAATAGTTCAAGTACAATGGCACGGCTTGGTAATTTGAACTAAAGCATCTCTGGGATATTTGGCATTTATTCTTGAAATTGTTTCTGACACTTTAAAAGCAGAAGGATTGTACCATTTTTTCTTATCAATTTAACATTTGGGTTTAATCCATTCAGTGCTTATAGGAATATATAAATTATATATTTAGCATTGATCATGACCTCTTTTTTGCTTCTGGTAATACACAGTAAACCATCTGTATTAACAGAGAGCTAAAATAAGTTTTAAACTGATATTTCTCTCTAGAAAAAATGTAACAAATGGAAAACCCGTACCCTATAAGCATTAGTATATGCAAGAGAGCCAATACCTTTATAGGCTACTGGTTTTATTTCATTCCCTTCCCAGGCTAAAGCTACTTCATAGCCCTTTATTTCAACCAGCTTTTCATATTAACAATTTGAAAATCACCCCAGATCTTACCCTCTTCCCTGCTCATTACTTTATCAATCACTATGAGTTTTCTCATTTTTAATATCTCTCACATCTGACTACATGCCTCCATACCCAGAGCTATTTAGTTCAGGTTCTCATCATCTCTCACCCTGAATTTTTACAGCAGCTCCTGATTTGTTTTCCTGTTCCCTTTCAAGCCATTCACTAAAGGCTGAGTGGATCTGTTCAGACTTCATTCTTGCTCCAGGTGGCCTGTGACTCTCCACCACCCTCTAAGCATTTCATATAAATGCTTTTACCATCAAGCCCCAGATTCTCTTTTTAGCTATATTTCTTGGTGCTTTTCCACCCATGTCTATCTCATACAGCCATAGAAAACTATTTGTAGTCCTCTGCTTGTATCATTTTCCTATTCTCTTTTGGTATCTTTAGCTGTTTTCTTTTCTCCCTTTTCCCAGCACACTGACCTGGCCAATTTCTTATCCTTCAGAAGTCCAATTAGGGGGCTGGAAAGGTGGCTCAGCAGTAGCGTGCTTACCTGGCATGCACGAGGACCCAGGTTCTATCCCCAATACCATATATATGACTAAGTAGAGGAAAAACAAAAGCCAGATGAAAAATAAAAATTCTCTGTCTCTCTCTTCCTCTCTCTCCCTGTCCCTCCCCCCACACCTTTCTTAATATATATATAAAAAAAAGTCCATTGGGTATTACTACCTTAAGAAGTCAATAGGTGACTACCAAAGGGATAATCCCAAGTACCCTCAACACACCCTTATATTTCACTTTGTAAGTTTGAGTGTATGTCATTGTCTATAAATGTTGAGAAACATTAGTTGCGAGGTGGTGCCAAGTTTTAGGGTAGAATTCCAGTAACAGTTAACATTGTCTTACAGAAAAGCAACTTCTCAACCACATCCTGGAGTCTAACTTGTGACCCATTACCTCAGAAGTACATGCCATTGGTCACCAGGGGCACTGGCTGGAGGGGGGTTGATTCACTGTAACCTATCACCACTACTGGCAAACCAGTTCCAACTACATTTAGCTAGATATGATAAGTGGAATCAGCCATTTTATTAATAGAGGAGTTTTGGGGTTTTTTTTTGCATCATGTGCACATAAGTTAGGGAGCCTCACTTTGGGAGAAAAGTTTGAGGTGATGAAAGAGAAGACAATGTCCCATTAGAGAGGAGAGTACACTTTTATTTAAATTCTTAGGTCCATAATAAGCCTCATCCAAGAACTTTCAGTAAAGATTGTTCTGTTTTTTTTCTTTTAAAGTATAAATATTCACTTTCTATTATATAAACTTTAAAGTAGTAAGATAAATTCATAAGTATTAAAGAAATAGCCTAGATCTGTCTGTACTGAGCAAAGAGGAAAGCAGGTTGATATAGACACAAATAGCAATAAATACATTATTACTTGGCTGTATATATAAAAATTTGAAAGCTAAAAGTACACACTTTTAAGCTAAAAAATTTACATGATAAAAAAGAAGAAAGCCTGGGAATTTTCTTAGGGAAATGACTATCATAGAATTTTAGAAAATACCTGATAGTTAATAAGTATTGTTTGTTTGGTATTTCTAATTGGTTGTTTAATTATTATTTAAAGTCCAATGAGATCAAACCAATGAATACATGAGAAAGTGCTCTAAATCACTAGTAATCAGAGAAATGCAAATGAAAACCACATTAAGATATCACCTTACACCAGTCAGAATGGCAAAGTTGAAGAAAATAAACAACAATAGATGCTGGAGGGGCTGTGGAGAAATAGGCACACTAACACACTGTTGGTGGAGCTGCAGGCTGGTACAGCCCCTCTGGAAAGCAGTATGGAGAATCCTTAAAAAATTAGGGATGAGTCCACCATATGACCCTGCTATTCCACTCCTGGGTATTTTCCCAGGGGACTTAGAATCAGCACATTACAGTGACACAGCAATATCAATGTTCATAGCAGCACAATTTACTATTGCTAGTCTATGGAAACAACCCCGATGTCCCTCACTGGAAGAATGGATCCAAAAACTGTGGTACATTTATACCATGGAATATTACACAGCAATTAGAAACAATGATATTGCAGCCTTCGAAGGTAAATGGATGGCTATGGAAGAGATCATGATGAGTAAAATCAGCTTAACCCAGAGATCTAAGGGTCGATTGTCTCCACTCATCT
>PVKS010003516.1:0-102790 GCA_004027875.1 Aplodontia rufa
TTTTGTTATTAGTAAGGATCAGTTTTGGATGAACAGTTTCATTAAACTGATTGTCCTCAGAGACATAAGTCATAAGTAAGTGTTATTTCGTTTCTCTTTGTACTTAAAACACATTATCTGGACTTACTTTTGTCCCCTGCCCCTTGATAAAACTCATGGAATCCATTCACGGATGATGATGATTCTTCTGTCACTCGCGTTTGAGTCAATAATTGAAATTGGGAAATTTCCATGTAAAATAAAACTTCAGAGGTGAGTTCCATTATCTGTTCCTTCCTCACTCATCCCCTCTCTTCCTTGGATATGTTCTGACCTCTTCCAAATTTGGTGCGTGAGGTTGGAGGAGTGGGTAAGGAGCTTGCACAATTCCGATCTGACTACTAGTGTGATCATCTACTAGTGGGTCGCTCCCCTGTCTGGGATACCAGTTTCCTAGACAGAGTGATGAGCCTCTCCGGGTCATCACTCCCTCCTTTCTCATCCTGAAAAACATCACCCCTGTCTTCTTTTTTGCCTGGGTATTTGCCCTTCATGAAAGCCATCGTCAGTAGAACCCAAGGTGACTGCTTGCAGGCTGGACGATTTAGTCCATCCTTAAGCCTCAGGTTTCTGTTATCTGCCCTGTGGACTCCCCCCTCCCGCACACACTCACTTCATTGAGCATCTTTTTATGCTGCTTCAAAGCAGGATATCAGTCCACCCTTTACTGTCAGATTCCCAGGTCAAAGTCAGAAACCAGACTCCCATGCCACCAAGCTGCAAGGAGCACATCTTTAGATTTTCTAAATGGCAGATAACAAAACCCCTCTGTTCCTTCCCCTAAGGGGTGCATGGAGTTAGGAACCATGAGCGTACTAACAACTCACTACAAACATTTCTTTTTCTATATTTATCACCTATAAGTTGGGAATAGAGATTATATGTCTTGTTTCTTATAATCTTTTCTGAAATAATTTTATTCTGAAGTATTAACTCACTTTAAATGCTTATTGATTATCCAAGTACTTTATCCAAAGCATTCATAAGAAATGACACACATTTTGAAACCTACATATTTTCAGCATAGATTCTTCCGTTCTGTGTATGGCGAATAAATAACACAGAGCATGTGTATGATTCTTCCTGTAATTGTATCATGGGGCACTTAATCATCTGTTTACAAGAATATGAAATGTTTACCTTATAAATGCTTTTGTAATTTTATCTTGATACAATGCCCAAGATAGTTTTATAGATATTATGATTCTAATGCTTTTATATAGTATGAATATATGTCCTTGGAATTTAGTCCTAAACTACAGCCATGGGGTCAGAATGTCTCAGGGAGATATATTTTTTGTCTTTTAACTCAGTAGGGACATATACAATCTTCCAGTTTTGTTTGACTTTTTCTTCTTAGAATAAAGATAACTATTTTGGCTTGCTATAAAATATATACATCTCTTATTCACATTTGTGTCAAATATCATGAATGATGAGTACCGGGACACAAACACACACACACACAATTCAGACCCCTTTCTAGAAATGCCACAAAATGATTAAGAAGCTAAAAGGAAAGTAACAATCAGCAATGTTAAAAAGAAAATAAAACACACAAAAATGAGTATAAAAAAATGGATTGCAAGAAATATGAAAAGATACATTTACCCCTCAAAATTTATTAGGATTCTCTACCTGTACTACAGAAATGATAAATAAAGTTGTTTTGCAAATTAAATGTTTATTTTACCTTTGCACAGAAAACTTATATCTAAGTGACTTAATAATTAAAAATATTGCATGGTTTTGGAAATAAAAATTGAAATTTAAAAGAAGTGCATACATGTGCATTTGAACTGGTTCACGCTTGAAACAGACCATATGTTTTGCAGAGGGAGAAACCTCACTCTGTCATTCCACTGAATTCTGCCTGGTGTGTTAAGCACAGAGTAGATGAGATTAAATTTCAAAGATGTCAGAATAAGGGCCTGGTGGATCCTGTGAAGAAGCCTACAGGTGGGCACTTTCCGCCAGGGAAGAGACGAGGTTTATCCTGAGGCTGGTCCCTGGTCTTCATCCAACTGCCCTGTCATTTGGTTCCTGCTGTCTCTGCTCTGCTAATCAGTCCTACTTTGCCTAAGTCATGTTCAGAGTGTGCCAAAGGAGTGTTTTCTTTCTTCTTTTTTTTTTTAAGTTTTTCCAATCCTAGTATTTGCTGTGCTGTTTGAGAACAAAAGTCTTTAACAAAATCAAGAAAATCAAGTTTGTTCCCTGCTGAAGGGGCTGTTCCTTATATTGAAATCTCAGCCTTCAATCTTCGTTCAGCACATTTCTTGGCCTTCAGAATACAGTCAGGACCTTGTGCTCATGCAACACTATATCAGTAACAGGTGCTGCACTTCCAGATTTATTTGAGTCCTTTCTCTCAATCTGTAGAACTACAATAATCCAACTTGATGAATTTTTATGCCTCCTTTGGCATTTAGATTAATGCAACTGATGAAACTTGGCCCACTTATTTTCTAAGTTCCCCACTTCGACATTCTTCAGTTCACTTACTTTGTTTATAAATTCTGATGTTCTATGAAATGCAAGGACATAAAGAACTGAGACACTATAGTTTAACTATGAAGTTTCAAATCTAGAGAGAATAAACATGCAGAGGGTTTAGTTGAGAAACTTAAGGTGGTGCAGACAGAGCCAATGGTGACAGCAGTTGGGTCAACTGTGACCATCACCAGACCAAAAGCATCTCACCTGCCACTCATCTGAGGCTCTGTCCCCCACACTACTACTGTATCAAAGAAATAAGAGAGGAATGTGCTTGCCAGTCTTAAGTCATCTGAAATGCACTGAGAAGAGCAGTAGCTAATGAGTTGTACTGCTTGAGGCCTGTTGCTTTCATTCTTATTCATAAATAACACTTCACACATAGTAAATGCTTGATAAATATTTGTTGAAACGGATTAAATTTATTCAAGGATAAATATAGTGTAACACATCATTCTAAGGCTTCACACAATAATATCAATTCATGAATTTCACAAATCTGAGGTCTACCAACTTAGTAGCAGTACATTTCCTTTCCTTAAAAGCTGTTGTTTCTGAAAGACCACAAAGCACCTGTGTTCCAGAATGCATTACCTGGGGCTGATTGGCAATAAGCCAAGGGCATCTATGCAGGTCTCTGCCGTCTGTATGCACCACTGAATCACGGTCCTACGACGGGGGTGACCTCCTCCACTCGTGACCACCTATCCTTCCCCAGTGCCTAAGATATTCCGTGATAGGTTGGAGGAGTGGAAAACAATTCATTCCTCATATGTCTGTGATTCCACTCTTCCTGGGGCCGGAACCGTAGGTCATGCTGGATAGTACATACAGGAGCTCATACTTGAACCTGGTTAGTCTGGCTCTAGATTCTGGACATGCTGGCATATTCTGGGGGGTATGGCAGTGACATCCCATCCTATATGCTCTTCTACTCTCCAATGGTACTGCACAATAATGAAGACAGATCTTTCATCTGATGGCAAACAATTTGCATATAAATTACTTTAATTGATTGCTTTGGGGGGATGAGATAAGAAAGGACTTTATCTTCTCTTTCTAGAGGTATCTGAGTCATAGCTCTAGATTTCCAAACAAACTCTGCAATAAATAGCAAGACACTTCATTCTAGGATATGTGATTTTTTTAACTTGTCCTGTGTGTTTTTATATTTACTGATTGGTCTAGATGTGGGGCCTTGTCTTGAAAAGCTATAAAACAGAGAACTACATCATGACATTTGCAGCTAAATGGATGGAGATGGAAAAAAAAATATGCTGAGTGAAATGTCCCAAGCTCAGAGACTTAAGGGCTGAATGTTTTCTCTCATATATGGAAGCTGGAGTAAAATCTAAGACAGGATGAAAGTTAGCTAAGTTTAAATAATAAAGTCAACATAGTTGAAATTTCACATAAGCTGGGGAACCATAACTATGAAGGTGGTGGGAGAAGGGAGGGAGGCAAGGAGGGGAAGGAGGAATAAAGGGGGTGACCAAGGCAACTGGGAGCTCTTGACTCCCTTGAGAAGCCCAACTATGCTCAGACAGGCAGAGAAACAGAAATTTCAAAAATTAATATACGTATATGTGCTTATTTCTATCTATAGCATGGGGTTAGCGCAGAGTAGACAGGAGAGTAGGGCGTGTATTAAGTGGGGAGATCCTGGACTAGGATTGACCTTAACTTACTGTCAATATCCATCTATGCATGAATATGTAGCAACGATTCCCTCCAATATGGAAGACTATGTTGAACAAATAAAAAAAAAAAGAAAAGCTATAAAACACCATTCAGTATTTTGGGATTTTATACGGTATGGTTTTTCAGTGATGCTGCCACATTACAAACATCGCAAAAATCTCAGTGGCATACAACACTTTCTGTTGCTCATGGAGTCTGGTCAGTCATAGCAGGCGAGGCTCAGATGGGGACACAGGACCTGGACCTAGGCTGTGAGTAACAGATGTGCTCAGGGGTTCTTCCATTCTGGAACTAGTGGCTTGAGCTACCATATTCTTCTCATAGCAAATGTCAGAAGCACAGCATCCAAATGAGGTACCCAGATATATTCAATGTCTCTGCCTCCGCCACATTTGGTAACATCGTATTAATTGAAAGAAGTCCCGTGGCTCAGCCGTAAGTTGGTGGGCTGAGGATGGAGCTCCACCTGCTCTCCTGGAAGGCCGTACAGAGTCAGGAGCCCAAAGGTTTGGATATAATCCTATAAGAATGAGGGCGGGGAGCAAGAGCTAAGAACGCTAAGAACATTAAGTCCACTTCACTATACATGCCCAGAGTGACAATGTAGGTGACCAATAGCGATAAGATGGTGGTGACGACGAAATAAACGCTTTCTCTTTTCCCAGATTTTGATGCTTACTTTACTCACTGAAATTTTTACCCTTAATTCTAAAGCCCTAATAAACTGTCCTCACAGGGATTTATTTTCTTCCATGGACAACTAAAGAGTGTTTTAGTTTGGGGAAAAAAACCAGTTCCTCACAAGTAAAGAAAGAAGTGCATGAGACATGAAGGGTCTGTGAGAGCCAACGGAGAGACTCGTGGTGGAAGGCAAACCCAGGTTAACAGCTTCCCTTGCTCTTGGACGTGTTAGGAGAGAGGAGTATGGTCTCAAGTTTGTGAACGCAGAGAAGCCTGTGAGCATGTCACATTGTGCTGAAGAAGTCAGGCCCAGAAAGTCAGGGTTTCTATGTCCTCTTACCTGTGAAAGCTACAGAGAAAAATACATTTCTGTGTTTTTCTTTTTTCCTTTTAAAGGAACTTCATGAAAATAGAAGGGAGAGCAGTAGAATGGAAGAAGAGGATCAGGGTGAGAAAGGAGGGAAGGAAGAGTAGGTACTAGGGAATAAAACTGATAAATTATGTTGGTGCACTGTGAATGCAGCACAATGGATCCCTCTACCATGCATAATCACGATGAACAACAAAGTGAGAACGCGAAAGTGCTTAGCTGACAACAGCCTGATACAGCAGGAACCAGGGTGCCTTCTGCCCATGTTCTGGACCCTGGGAAGATGCAGCCTGAGAGGTACAGGGGAGCAATGCCGGTGCTTCAGAGCAGAGAGGCCCTCTGGGTCAGCCAGCACAGGTGACACTGGCACTCCCCGGCTGGGGGGGTAATGACTTAGAGAGGGATGAAGGGAGGAGCCAAACAGCAGAACTCAGGTTGAGCTACAGGTGTCCTGGGAGAACACTGAGGGCCAGGATGTTCCTGCTATTGCAGGGGGTGTTCATCCCTCCTAGTATGTTGAGAGGAAACATGGCTTACATTGTCATCACAATCATCAGCCTTTATTACCATTGTTATTCACATATTAATGTGTAGCGTGCCGTTGGGGTATCAGAATGACGACTCTTCTTTTGTTCATGAAAGGAATATGGTTATCTAGCTTCCTTTGCTTTGCTTAGAATACAATAAAGGAAACAAATTGGATCTATCTCAGGAATAAAGATGAATAAGTAGTCTACCAGGTCAATAAAAATTATTGTCATTTGGAAAAGAATTTGCCTAATATACAAAAATTTGCTTGGCACTTCTAAGTTTTTATGTTCCCATAATATGCTACATAAATGGTAGAATTTGTTTATGGCCTTCAAGTTGGAAGAAAATAAAAGTCACCCCATCAGTACAACAGAGTTATATTCCAATACTTTCATCACCTAAGGGGCATTCCACAGGCTGTAAAGTCTTCAATAAAATTGTAAACCTCATTGAATTGTCTCACATTGAACTGAATATCAATAAAGTACAATTTCATTGGCATGAGCTAGCCAGCAAAGATGGGAATCACATTGATTTACATTATCATAGTTTAATATCCTTTACAGGTGGTATTCCTTAGGTTCACTTTTTTTAAAATCTTGATTTCTTTTATTTTATTTTTTAACAAGAGAGAAAGAGAGTATTAATTTTATTTAGTTTTTCACGTGGCTTTTCATTGCTCTGACACTTAGTTGTGTATGAGGTGCTGGACAAGGTTCCAACCTAGACAAGCACCATAAATTCTGAGCCACGGCTCCAGCCCCCATCTACCTTCTTTTACCCTACCCTTTCTCTGGAATATTCTTGGGAATCTCATTTACTCCCATGCTTTAAGCATCAATGTATCCTGAAATTATCTTTAGACCTGTGTTTCAGATTCTCTGATTCTCTGCCTTACCTATGTCACAAGGAGATGAAACTTGTCATGTTCAAAAATCAAATCTGCTAATTTCTCATCCCCAGTGTTTCCCTCAGTGTGTTTTTCTCTTCACTATTTCATTTCTATTAAGTAGATCTTGTTTGAAACCTGGAGCTCTTGTCTTCCTTCTGCTTTCTCTATAATTAATACAAATTCTGGGTCTATAATATATCAATATTTTATTCCCAGTTTCAATTTTAGACTTCTTCTTATTATGCAGAATATCCTAATTCTTGAGATCTTTGCAAAGTACTTCCAAAGGTAATTCTCAGGTTGATTTCTGCCTTCTTAATTCGTCAGCAGTACCCTACCACTAATTAATCTTCCTGGGCTTCAGTCCCTCTGCTATTCCGAACCTTGTCTGTTTTGGAGTCTGTTTTAAATCCCATTACAATTTTTCTAGTACCTTAACTATACATAGTCTCAGTCATGTGGATTTCCTTGTAAATTTTATTCCTCTAATATTGTCACTCATGGCTGATCCTTATAAAAATGTGATGATCAATTTTGCATTTGTTCCCCTATTCCCTCAATCAGGCACAAAATTGAGTGCCTCTGATGAGTTATCCCTCCTTCTATTCCATGCTACACATAAAAGATGAATAGTAAATACTTCTAAACTTAATCAGCAACTTTACTCAGGCCCTGTGGATTCATCATTTATTTTCCAATAAAAATGTTTCCTATTTTTCTTCCAATGGCTATGGAAGTGAAGAGTTACTTAGGGTCACATCACTACCTGAGAATGCAAATACTCACAAATAACTATTCATATTCTTTTGCTTTGATTTATTGGAAAACATTTTCCTACTAAACTGATAAAGACATTAATTGCTTCTCTTAAGACAAAGTGACTTCTAAAAATACTGGAAGTTGCATTCACCAAAGAGCTAGAACATTATATCTGAAGCTCCCACCTTGAAAGATTAGGAATAGGTGTCTTCCACAGTGCAGGTGTTAGGTTTTGAATAAATTAATTTGAATGATCATTGATATTAAAGATGGTTTATTTTTGGTAATTTTTTTAAAGTGGGAAAGACAGTGAGAGAGAGAGAGAGAGAGAGAGAATCAATTTTTATTGAGTTTTTCACATGGCCTTCATTGCTCCAACACTTAGCCATGCATGTGGGTGCCGGTGCCTGAACCTGTGCACTGTGCATGCCAGGCAAGCGCCACAACCACTGAGCTACTGCTCTAGCCCCCATTTTTGTAAAATTGAATGAATCATTCTAGTTTTTCTTCAAATTCAGTCAATCCTCAATTAGGAAAAAAACAACCCAGGACAATATACAACCCATACTTCTCATAATTATTTAGCCAGATACCTTCAACATTTGCTTTGCTTTGTTACCCGATCTCAACCAACCTGTGCTGTTCTCCCATAACAGCTCGAGTTGAACTTACCCAGGTCTGCTATGAAAATAAAAAGAAGTGTGGTTCGTTTTGGATTGTCTTATATTTTTGAAACTATTTTTTGGATTGCATGGTTCCAATAGCACACACCCACTCCTGCTTCTGCTTCATGAATCAACATTAAATAATGCATGAAGCTGGTGTGGAAATGGACAATTAACAATCACAGGAATAGAATAAGAAGACAGTATATTTGTTTTAGCACAGCCTCCATTATTCTAACCCTCCTAACAACAGTAATAAAATATTTTAGAAAGAATTTTTAGATCCAAATGGAATTTAATTCTCTTCTCAGAAAGAGGGATTTGTTCATAACTCAAAGAAGACTGGGGTTATAAGTTATTTAATTCTTATGGTGATAAAATGGAGCACAGAACAATTTATCTTCCTTTTTAATATAGGAGATACACATAGAGCTAAATAGTTGAAGTGAAAATATATGTGATTGACTTACAAATTGTTATCTTGGGAATACTATGGGGGATGAATATGATAGATAGAAAAGGTGTCTCCACCTTCATCATGTCAGGCCTTTCCCAATGGTCTTATGTCAGGAGAAGATATGGACAGGTGTGCTGGGTATAGGAAGCACCCTAGACTGTTTTTCACAATACTTTCACCTGAGCAAAGAGGTCAAACACCCCACTTAGATGTGGGATGTGCTTTCAAAGAATTCCTTATGCATTTGTTTTTAAAAAGTCACCCTTTATGTAAGCCAGTTAGTTCAGTCTAGTGCAAGAGATTTTAGTGAAGTTATGGGTCACCCAATCCATAGCAAACCGGTTTTTCCCATTGTCTACTTTGTGTCACTGCCATGCAGCTGGTATTTGGGAGATATAATTCCACACAGCCATTTCCACTGGCATCTCATTGAATGTGAGTGGCGTTGCTACACATGAGACTGTAATTATGTTTTTATAAAAATATTCTTTTGCTAGAGTAAATCATGGATTTAGAAACCTGGAAAACTTTTACAAATGCTTAGAACAAAGCAAACACCGGTTGTCATTTTGAGACCCATTAACAGCACTTTATGTCACTCTTTTAACTGTGCATGTGTGTACCACATAAAATGCACAATCACACATGCATGCATTGAAGGCAGGCTTGACTCTTGCCTCTCAAAGGTGTATGTGTGCAAATACATAGATACATGTAGGTTCTTGTGAGCATACATGGAATCATGTGTAGAACATGTGATACTATTATTAGAAAATTTCACATACTGCTAATTATGATAAAACAGGACTTTAATGAGTGCATAGTAGTCTGATGATAGATATACTCTAATTCATTAGTTCCTCTACTATGAAGCATGAATTGAATTTTTTCTGTTGTCATTATCATAAATTGTGTTGCAATGAATTAACTTCTAAAGAAAGCTGATATTATATACACTATTCTGAACTATCTTTCAAAGTTCAGCATGTTCATCAAACTTATTGTTTTCATAGCAAAAATATTTCAATTAATTTGTTAGTCTAAATTATTCTGAAAAAATCCAACATTTAAAAATTCCTAACATTTTCTCACTTTTAAAAATATTTCATATAACTACTTATCAATCAATCCACCAGCTACTTTTAAAGCCATTGGCCCTTGTCTTATTTCACAGTCTTTCTCAACTAAACTGTACTGTTTGTCTGTCTGTCTGTCTGTATTTAGGGGCTTCCTTGGACTTTGTCTAATATATTCTTTCTAAAGTTTGTTTCCATTTTGATTTTCTTCCCTTGGAGTTTGAGCAGTATCCAGGGCATGCAACCCAGCTTCCCCTTGGCCTTTTCACCCAAGGAACTCCTTTAGTTTCACGTCTTCAACAACCATTTTTGCTCATGGGTATCTCTTGCTATTGGCAAAAGACCATGGAATCATTCAACACACTTTTAGGATTTCCCTTTATGCTTAATGCAGTGCTACTAGTTACCATATTCAAAGTACTTTCTTTATAGCATTTATATACATGATATAATATGAATACATCATTTAAATTGACCTTGAAAATATTCTATTATAAGATTGGTATTGTTAACTTCATTTCACAAAAAAATAATGTGAGTTTCTGAAGTGCTAAGCAATTTGCCAACATCTATATGGCTCTAAAGAGCAGATAAAATGTGTCGTATTGTTCGTTCTCATCATAATGCATACATTGCACACAGAATATTACCAAATTTATAAATAGCTTCTTTGCAAGACAGTTGTTCGCTTCTTATTGCCTAATCCAAAATTCAACATAGAACTTAATCATGGATTTTTAGCAATTGTTCTAGAAGAAAACAGTTCAGAATTTCAGTGTGATATGTCGAGTGATGCAGAGTTCCCTTGTTGATTCTGTGTAGTTCTCTACCTGGTGTTTCTCTTTCCAATCTGCAAAGCTTATGCTTGTAACAGGGCCTTAAAGGCTGCTTTTGCTAAAAGCACTGGAACTTCATGTGATCCTGCTGATGGCGCCTTTGCCACTTTAAACTTTGGGTCAAATTCTGGCTTAGCTCTGCATAGAGACATGTTACTCACTCAAGGAGTGTCTGTCTAGAAACTATTGATCAGACCTAAATTTACCTAAAGCCTCTCATCTCCATTCAAGGCTGATGACACCAAGATAATAATAAAAAAATGTTTAAAATATTTTCTATATTCCAGAGAAAGCACATCTTGTAGTAGGTGGATCACTGCTAGATGGAAACCAATACTGCCTTCCTCCCCGCTCTACGTGCACATACAAACAAGAGCTATCACTTCCTGACGGAGCCAGATGGTCTCACCAAGCAAGGTTAACTTCTCAGGTACCAGCAGAACCCCCAGACTACAGGATAGGAAAAATGTAAGTTATAGATGATAAAAAATATATAGATGTACATATACACGTGTGCACACACGCACACACATACACACGGCTTTAATATTAAAACCTAGTGCTAGTGCTAAAGTTTCTTATTCCTTCACTCCTCAGTGTGTCATTTCCCAGTCCCCTGACAGCTTCTCCCCCATCTGCCAGTTCCCTCTCTCAGGCCTGTCACTCCCAAATTTCTGGTAAACCTAAAAATCTTAGAATTAGCATAAAATCACTCCTTGTGTGCTGTTAATTAGCTTATGTAATCACAAAATTAAACAAATAGAGACACAGTACTTTAAGAAACCATAATTCAGGGTACGTTTATCTATTGATCAGTATAGAGACATCAGTCTAAGGATCCTGAGAGTGCAACAGCCCTAAACCATCTTGGGATCACCAGACTGATGTGACGGCCACATACCTTCCCATGCCCACCCCTCTTCAAGTTTGCGCTAAAAGAAGAGCCTGAGAATCCCATAGCCTCTCTCACTCTGGAGATGGCCCACATTCTCCCTTGACCGTCTGTACCTTGCTTTCCTCAATCTGTCTATCTGCAACTAACTGGTCCTTAAATTCGCTTCTGAGAGCACCAGGGTCCCTGGCCTCCTCTCCAGTAACACCCTTGTTGACACATTCTGTCCCCCTTGCTCCTCTCTGCTGGGGGCAACTGCATGATAGTCATGGGGCTGGTCAGGAGGGATTCTGTCAGTCACACGACACCAGGGCCAGCCATCCCCAGACCTGGGGAACTTAGCAGTTCCAGCACTTGGACTCCTCCCAGGTATAGCTTCTGTTTTACCCTATCTGGGTCCTGACTCACTTCCCTTGTTTACTGGATGGCTCTAGGAGGCCTCTCCTCTTCTTCCATCCCTCTCTCTACTATTTATGAACATTTCTCTTCTGAAGAATGTGGCCACTCTGTCATTCTTCTGATTGAGGAAAATCACAGTGCCTTTTGAGTGTTTTCTTCTAGCTACATATTTTTTCCTATGAGAATGTGGCCACTCTGTCATTCTTCTGATTGAGGAAAATCACAGTGCCTTTTGAGTGTTTTCTTCTAGCTACATATTTTTTCCTATGAGCAACAAAGGAAGGACAGAAGGTTGATGTTTTAAATGTAGAAAACTCTATAAGAAAGAGGCCATCCCAGGCCTCTCCTCCTGATGCTCTTCAGTTTAAGCATTGAGATCAGAGCTTGCTGTACACTGGATTTCTGTCCTGGCTCTGTCCCCGGCCAACTTCTTAGCCTTTCAGACTCAGTTCCCTCATATTTAACATGGAAGGCTGCAAAATCCAGCTACGTTTCACAGCACAGTCTGCAATCACAGTCTTCTTTATTTCAGGGAAAGGAACAAGTAGGGAAGAGAAGAAACACAAGGTATTGGAGTGGAATGGCCCCCTCAGGGTCTCAGCCCTGCTGTGGGGCTGGGCAGTCCACGCTTCTCCATACTCTCAATAAACACATGTAGCGTGATTGATTGCAAGTTTATTAGTGAAAGACAATTATTGCATTTATTAGTGAAAAGTGTACAAGAAATTTTGTTAACCTTATCAAATTGTTAAATTTGAAGAATGCTACTATAATTTCCATTTCAAAAAAATCAGGTTTTTTCCTTAATCCTTTTCCGCATTCTTCGTCTTCAGAGTCTGCTGCTGAACTGCACGTTACCTTTTTAATTCTGCATCTTTGTTTCATAGCCTTGCCTCATTTGCATTTCTAAAATCAGATGTTCCTTTCACATAACACAGTATCCTAATTAAAATATTAAAAGATGCGCTTTGAATGAAGAGAATTTACATTGCCATAAAAAATGTTTAGGGTGATGTAGGATGTTTCCTTTTTCTGTTTCAATGACACTTTCTCCCTAAATTATTTTGAGCTATACAGTTAACCCTCTCAGCTTTTTAGGGTGGATTAAAAAATCTGGAAGTGGAACAGGAAACAAAAAGAATTGTGATAAACACATGGTGAAATTTTGTGAAAACAATCAATGTACCTACTTTCTAATTAATTTCCATCGAAGTGTCTCATTTCCTTGATTGATGGCTTCATTTGGTCTTTGCATGCAGGGTACAGCTGGCCACATTTTTAGCTCATTGTTCTTCTCCATCTCAAATCCATTCTTTGGTTCCATCTTACTTTCCTTCCTCCCTGATGTTCCCACTTATCCAATTCACCCTCTTGCAGATGTTGAAGTGCACCTTAAGTATTTGTAAGTCCCTTAAATATGTATGTGTCCATATGTATTTTAAGCTAATGCAAGGATGTCTTCTTCTGTTTCCTACTGTCCTTACACCATGCTGAAAGTGCTGTCTGCCCATTGGTGCTGAGAACACCTCTAGTTTTTTGCTTTTAGCAACATGCAACTTTATTGTGCTCATCTCTACTTTGGAGGTAGACGTCTGAGCTTCTTGAACTTCCTGAAATTACCTACAACAGCTGATGAGCATTGTTACCAGGGGCCTGGCCCAGGGTGTCCCAACAGATAAAGGTCAGTCCATGTCTGCAAGAGATGCACACAGAGACATGGCAGTGGTGAAAATGAGAAAGGGATTTATTTCAGGATGGTCAGCACTGGAAGGGCAGGAGCAGTGTTCTAAGCACGTGTTCAGGGTCTGGCAATAGCTCCAGGATTAAAAAGAGGCGGTAAGGAGTCAGGGGATAAGAAGTCTGTATAGTCTGCCATTGTGGTTGATCATTGCCTAAGGTCTAGTCAGCGGAATCCTGCTGGCACTAGTGGTTAGGGGTTGTAACCATTCAGGGAGAAGTTCCGGCTTCTGCCATGGAGCATTTTTGCCTATGGAGCATGCCATTTATAGAATCTGAGATATGTTGTAAAAAAGAATTACCTTGAAGAAGGAATGGTTTAGAGAGACAAAATGGAATGAATTAGGGCAAGGGCTGGGTCCTCTTTCAAACAGCAGTTAGTATCTTTACCATCTGGATGGGCCTTCTCTTCAGACACAGGTTTGGGCATGGCTATTTCAAAGGATCCCCTGCCACAACATTCTAAGCCAACCATGTACAAACTTGGGTGTGCAAGCAGTAGGTCATATGGAATGCACATTTTCACTTTTTCTAAAATCTATAATGTGACTTTTCAGCGTGGCCAAACCAGTTTGGTCAGTCTAGAGTTCTCATCTCCCCATCTTCCTTAGAAGCAGTCATTCCTTTGCCTAATTTGTTATTCTAAAGGAAATGGATGCTATCTCACCCTTTTTGTCACTGGTTCTATACACAGCTCCTTAGGAGGCTGCACAGTGTGGATCCAGGCCCCACCACTCACAGGCTTTGTGACCAAAGGGGAAAGTTCTCAGTCTCTCTGCCCTTCAGGTCTTCCTCAGTGAAGGCAAACACTGGCCCAGAACTCACACAGGTGGAAGGCAAGTATATGAGTAAAGGTAAAAGAAAGCCCTCAGGAGCATATCTGCCTTGTCACCTGCTCCTTTCAATGCCACCATCTCTGCTTTTCGATTTATCACAATGTTAATGACATAAGGAAGCTTCTCATTAGTCATTCTTGCTTTAATCCCAGTGCTAGAATACTGTCTTTAGGTGGTGAAGGACACCTGGAACAGTGAATCTGCATGGCATTGCTGAAAAACACTTTGCTTAATTATGATGTTGTTGGGGTTTGACCTTCGGTCTGACCTTCACTCCCTTTCATCAGCTGCCCTGGAGCGATCTTGTTACTATTTGTATAAATTCCTTCAGGAGGGGCTGCTAGGTCGTGGTTTGTTATACAAAAGGTCAAACAGGGTGGGTCAGAATGTCTCCGTTACAGAATGTTCCTAACTTTTGTCTGTATTGAAATCTACATAGCACCTGGCAACTCCCTTAGAAGGATTATTGATTCCTTGGCTGTCTCCCCTCCTCCTCTATAAAAACCTGTGTGCCTTAGTAATAAATGGATTCTGGGCTGCCATCAGCTGCGTGTGGTTGACTCGTTTACTGGGCTGGGAGGGAAGGGGACCCCGGATGAGGAGGGACCCGGGTTCCAGCCATGGGCACTCACCCTCCTCCTGATCGGCTCCCGGGGGACAATCCAGCTCCCCACATGATGTGTCATTGTCAATAAGTGAAAGGATTCAGGTTTTCTGATGTTTTTCTCTACTACAGAGGTATAAACACAGAAAATTATCCACCACAGTTAATAAGGCAAATAGAGAAAAACACAAAACAAATATCACTTCCCATTCTCTCATGTTATTCTTCCCTTCTCTGCCTGGGGACACTTGGTCACAGATTTCAACCAAGGATTTTACATAGCTTTTACCTAGTATTTCAGAATTTTCTTTCTAATTCTATAGCATGTCTCATGATATGCTATGGGAGGGGCTCTGTAGAGTGGTCATGGCTAATTTATTCCCTCTTTTATTGACTTATCAAATTTGCAGGTGACTTAAGCTAAGAAGAATCACTTTATCAGTGCAGGAATTGAGATTCCAGAAACATACTGACAGAAACGAACACCAAGACTCTATTTAATATAAATTGAAATGTACGGTATTATATGTAAACTAACATTATCAATATATGGAACATACAAGAATTAATACCACTTATACTAAAATATTGGGACCATTATAGGTCTAATATGAGATTGTAATGCACTGTGGACTCTAAAAATACCTTGGATAATCTGTTTATGGTAAATTACATGTTCTGATAGAACTTCTTACATCACCAAAGAAGGTCCAGTTAGTTCAGCCAATATGAAATACAGTATGGAGGTTTATCCAAAAATTAAAAATAAATAGAACTACTGTATGATCCAGAAATCTCACTAGTGGATTTATATTCAAAAGAAATGAAATCAGTATGTTGAAAAGATATTTGTACTTCCATGTTTATTGCAGCAGTATTCACAATAGTCAAGAAATGAAATTAACCTATAGTTAACTTGTAGTTTCATAATATCAGGAAATTAACCTGGATATCCTTGAATTGAGGGATGAGTTATAAAATGTGTTATATATAAACAGCAGAATAAAATCCTTGTAACAACATGGGTGAACTGAAAGACACTATGTTAAGTGAAATAAATCAGGCTCAGAAAAACAAATATAACGTGACATCACTCCTGTAGAATCTAAAATGTGCTGGTCTCATAGAAATTGAGGAATATGGTGGTTACCAGAGGCTGGGAAAGAGAAGGGAAGGAGAGGCTGAGAAGATGGATCAAAAGGTCCAGGTTTAGAAGCAGAGAAGATAAATAAGTTCTGCTACGCATTTGAAAATTCAGTGACTGTGGACTATATCATTACAGTAACTACAATGTGATGTCTCTCATATTTCAAAACAGCTGGAGGAGATTTTGAGTGTTTCCACCTTAAAGAAATGATAGATGTGGAGGGGATCTATCTATCATCTACCTAAGAGGGGATCTATTATCTATCTGTCTATCTCTCTTTCTTTCCATCTATCATCTATAGATATATCTCCCTTACACTTACCTTATATACAACGCATACATGTATCAAAATATCATATGATACCTTCTAAACATGTACAATTCTTTATGTGTTGATTAATTGGGTAAAAATGAGGTTTGAGAAAACACAAAGTTTTTTTTTTTTTTCCTGACAACTCACATGTATAAGCAAGGGATCCATGCACCGACCATCAAGCCTTTGTGTCTCCTCTTTCTCTGTTGCCAGCACCTCTGCATCACCTGTGAGTCTGAAGCCAAGAGGAGAGAGCTGTGAGAGGGGCTGGGGTTGTCCTGGGGATGCCAGTGGTAAGGGTTTGAGTTGAACCTGAAGTTCTCACATGGGTCTGGGCCCTCACTGGAGTGGAACAGCCCAGATCAGGGGCCACCTTTGTCGCCTAGAATATGCAAAACTTTCCCAGGAGAAAGAATTGTCAATTAGGCTTATAGAAATTCTAGAATTAAGATTGAGGGATAATAACTAAGATAATTAAGCACATAAGGAAAAACATGAAAAAGTTCATATTGGCAAAAACAATTAACATTGCTAGACACCCACAACCCATCTCAGACTATGAGAACTCTAAGGTAACAGGCCATAGAATTGCAATAAATAAAATGTGGTGCTTTTTTAAAAGCTTGAAATAAATGAATGTTCGAGATGACTAGCAATATTTGAAAAAGATCTAATCTGAGCTCCAGACAGAAAGAATGGAGAGTGTACAAACAGGAAAACACTTTTAGGTGTAATGAGTAGGGATTTTCAGAGCTAATGAAATACACAAATGCACAGATTGAAAATGCATTGGCAAAGAAATTTTGTTCATAAGATTGTAAGATAGGAAAAAGTGCTTGGAACTTGAAACTATGAAATAGATAAGAAGTTGTCAATCATAGAACTCAAGTTTAAATTTTGCTCAATAATGTAGAAAACTTAATGACAATTGGCCCTGTTTATAAATTTAAGTAAGCAGCTTTCCATTGCTGAAATTTATCTGGGAGGTGGCCTATGATATTATTTTTTTTGGTGAAATATGTGATCAGTAGACCTCAGGTACTCCAGTATCATAAGATTGCATAATTAAAAGCATTTATAGCAAATAACTATCTTAGATGATTGACATTTTCATGGATTTAGGAGTGTTTTGTGATATTTCTGTGAAAATGATATATGATGGGAAAATCATATGTTCAAAATTAGAATGAGGAATGAATAGAAAGCAAAGAATTTGATGACAGTTTTTATTTTCCCCTGCTTTCTATTAAATTTCTATGGGAGTTATTCACATTGGGCAAAGTCTTCCTTAAAAAGTCACATTAGATTTTCAGTTTCAGCTCTGACAGGTAAAGAGCTTGGTAGCTGTCAGTCCTGCCCTCACATGGACAAAGGTGAACATATTGAAAATTAATAAATTTCCTAAGATTCATCAGAAAATTGAGGTCACAGGGAAAACTGCCCTACTGAAATATGGAGAGACGGGCCAATACAGTGAATCACAGCCAAGATGAATTAACCTGGAGAGAAGTCACTGGAGCCAGTGCCCGTTGGGAAAACTTACTGTAATGTTTGATGAGTTTCTGGAGGCTGGGTGTGGACTAGCTTCAGAATGAGACTCCTGGGAGCCCAGTCTCATAAGGGAGAGGAAAAATAATGATTCTAAATTCCCCAGTACATTCTCCATATTAAAAAATCTGCTAAGTGAAACTGCTTTGCAAGAGACCTGTCTGACCTGGAAGGAAGAATGATTAGCCAACTGGACCATTTCTATCTCTGTAAGCATGTTGAGGGAGGCTAAGAAATGCTCCTGAACATCACAGCCCAGAAACTCAGGCTTACTAGAAGCTGAAATTTAATAAAAATATTATAGATGCTCTGTACCCCTTATACCTTAGCACCACACCAATAGTGCCAATAGAATAGTGGGTGGCAGCTGAGAGAGGAGCAGGAAGTGTACTCTACATAAGAAGGAATTCTGAGGGATATCCAAAAACAACAGGAGAGAAAATTGGAAAACCAAAATCCAAAGGCACTGAAGCACCTACAGCTACCATATCAAACATTAAACACAGCCCCGGTCTTAGCAAGAGCAACATAAATCCTTACACTGAAAGAATAAGTACCAGAATTCCTATTACCCAATACACCCTGTGTGGCTTTCAAAAACGAATTCAAAACTGTTATAAAAGACAAGGAGAAAAATAGCACTGCAAAGACTTAAAACAAGAATCAGAACCAGACTCTGATTTGAAACAGATTTCAGAATTAGCAGAAGAGGAATTTAAATAGCTAACAAATATATTAAGGGATCTAATAGAAAGAGTAGACAGCATTCAAGAACAGATGGGTAATGTAGAGAAATGGAAATTCTAAGATATATTAAAACAAATGGGGGAGAAATCATAACTAATGTAGCAGAAATGTTGACTGTGTTTGATGGGGTCATCAGCAGAATGTACGCCCCCCACAAAAACAATCAGTGAGCATCATGATATGACCATGGGCGCCTCCCAAAGCACAAAGAGAATGCAGAATGAATGAGGGGAAAAGCCAGAGTCCCCATAGTAGTGCGGCTATTATCAAAAGATGTAAGTGTGATGTTCTATCTTTTCTTTACAAGTAGGGGATGGAGCAAGGACTCAGCTGTCATAGCGCTTGCCTGGCATGCATAAGTACACGAGTTCAAAGCCCAGCACCACTTGTACAACGTACACAATGAAGTCTCAGAGCAACGAAAACCACGTGAAAAACTAAATAAAATTATAAAATTAATTCTCTCTTTCTAAAACAAAGAAAAAAGATGAAAGTGAACATTAAGGGAATACCAGAAGGAAAAGTAGAGAGAAGGTCATTTAGTGCTGGAGAGAATGGAAAATTGTACAGCCACTTGGGAAGAGAGTTCAGCAATTTCTTGCAAGAAAAACATATCTTAACCATAAGAGGCAGTAGTTTCATTCCTAGATATTCACTCAGTGGGTTTGAAAACAGATTCACATATGAACACACACATGATGTTTATAGGAGCCTTATTCATGATTGTCAAAAATTGGAAGCAACCATGATATGTGAATTTGCTACCTTATGTTGCTATAGTAAAATACTGAAGCCTGGACACTTAATAAGTAAAGGGGTTTACGTGGCTGTGGATTCTGGTGGCTGGATGCTCCAAATAGCATGGCACCTGGCCAGGCTCCTTTGGATACACCACAGCATGATGGAAAAGGAAGTGGTGTGTAGAGGAGACTGGGTACACGGGCTGTCCTCACTCACAGCAACCTCACTCTTGTCAAGAATAATCCTGCCTGGTCAAACCCACTCAGCAAGACCAGCGTGAATTCATTCCTGAGGCTGGAGCCCCATGACTTACTACCTACCACCCTACTGCTTGAAGTTTCCATCACCTCAACCCCACCAAACTCAGCTGCCACACTGGGAACCCAGCTTCCAGCATATAAGCCTTTGCAGGACAAATGACCCCCAAATCAAGGCAATGACCTTCAGCAAGCTGAAGAGATGAACAGCTGTCCTAAATGGGACACTATTTAGGAATAATAAGGGATAAACTCTTAAACCATAAAAAGTCCTTAATTAAAAGCATATTGTATGTATATTGATTAATTTATGTTGTTTCCAAATATTAGTTAATAATACATATGCATAGCCTTAAAGAAGAATTAGGATTAATCTCAAGATCTTTTGAAGAAATAAAATATGGGCATTTACCTTGTTTACTGGTAATACAGAAATTCCCTTCAGGTGTGCTATGACAATGGTTTTACTTTGAAGTTTTTCTGTATTTCTTTTCATTTTTTAAGAGAGAGAGAGAGAGAGTAGAAAGAGTGTCAGGGATCAGTTTTATTTATTTTTTCAGCTAGTTTTTGCTTTTCTGACACTTAGCAGTGTATGTGGTGCTGGGGTTCAAACCTGAGACCTCACACGTGCCAGGCTGGCACTCCACACTGAGCAACCTCTCCATCTCTGCTGACTTCGGAGAGATAACTAGAGAGAGCTGAACAACCTCTCTCACTCTTTCGTTCTTCCCGTCTCTAGTCTTGGAGTCTTCCATCATGTCAGATTGGTCTTAGTCGTTCTCTTACCACGTGTGTTTCCTATTAAGGAAGGTTCAGGATACAAAACCATCTTTCAGGTACTCACAAAGGATCGAGACCACAGTTCAAATACATTGCATGCATCCAAAGAGTAGCTCACTCATTCACCAGTTTTGGAGATCATTTCCTTCATTCATGTGCTAATATAGTAGCCTTTTGGAAGAGATACTTATTCAGTTTTTTTCAGTATTTCAAAGAAAATAAAGTTATATTTTAATGTCTTTACCTAAATGTCCTTCAGTGCTTAAATAAAGCTAAGGGGGTCACAACAAGATCAGGCTTTTTTTTTTTTACATAATTAAATACAACAAGCCTGAGTATGCTCACATCAATGTGATCAGTTTTGTTGAGTGAATCATCAGACTCATGATGCATTTGAAGTTAAGTGACTGAGTTTTAATCTGACAAAAGTATTCATGCTATGTAATCAATTTTTAAAATTCATTTCATCAGGCATTAAAGGAAACATACTAAATGTACAATGTACTAGCTACAAAATGAAGTAGAGGGTTAGATTGGTAGCTCAATGGTAAAGCCCCTCCCTGTGTCGGAGGAACAAAAACCAAATGAAAATCTAAATATATTGATTCTTTCCTAATCTCTCTGTCTCTCTCAATCTCCCTCTCTCTTTAAAAGATACAGTAGATAAGTAGAAATAGAGATAAACAATAATTTATACTGACATGATTTTCATTTTGGAAGTCAGTGTTTATAATTTATACTTTGAATTAGAAATCAATCTTTTAGATATTTAAGTGCATTCAACATTTGTTGAAGGTTTCAATATTCTAAAAAGTCAATAGTGTACATTTTTACATTAAAGTCACAAAAACAAATGATAAAGATGAGCTGCTATTTTAAAGAGTTCCATCAAAAATAAACAAATAAAACTGGCATAAAATAGCATTTTTTGGAGGAAAATAAACAGGAACCACGTGAATAGTAGATGCTAAATATGTTGAAGAGTGAGAGAAGATGAGAGTGAGGGACAGACGGACTGAGGTCAGCCCTGAAGAGGCCAAAGGCCTTGCTGTTGGCTTCTAGGAGATATCTCAGTTTTCTGTTCTTGCTAAATATCGTGTTGCATCCTGTTCTGCTGTGGAAAATCACCACTTTTTTACCCAGTACCTAATTGAATTCTACTGGAAATTAATTCTTCATATGTAAATACCTGTCCTTTACTCTTTTATTTTTAAGAGAGAGGAACAGTTAGAGAGAGAGAGAGAGAGAGAATCAATTTTTTCAAGCTTTCATTGCTCCGAGACTTTGTTGTGCACGTGGTGCTGGGGTTTGAACTTGTGTACTCGCTCATGCCAGGCAAGCACCGTAACCGCTGAGCCAACACTCCAGCCCCAGTTCTTAAGTGTTGTCTTTGCACTTAAAGTAACTTCCATCCCTTCACTGTTCTATCAAACTGTAAGTTATTTTTCTCATTATGGAAGCTGTATTCACTAAGTATTTATATTTTGAAACACAGAAAAATAGAAGAAAACAAAGCTTCTATATATAGTCTTATTTCCCAGCACAATCACAATAACTTGACACCCTGTTTATTTTCTAAATGCAATTGAAATGCATTTATGATTTTTCCCTCCTGGAAGGTCTGCCTTGACTCTGATTTAGAATTACGTCGACACGTTATTTTCTGAGGCACCTTGCAATTCTCTCTTACTGCACCTAAAACATTTCTCATTGAAGATGTCTAATTTTCTGCCTTCAGCTTCTCATCCCTTCCCTCAGCCTGATGAGGTTGTAAATTCTAGAAAGCAAGAGTTCCTTGTCTTAGCCACTGCTGCATTTCTAGCATCTAACAAAGCACTTCACACACAGTAGGACTAATAAATATGTTTTCCATGTGTAATGATTATGAAAGTGTATATCCTCCTTTCTCAATTAACATAGCAGCATAACTATTTCTTTATATTACTGTATTTACTCTTTACGAATTTTATGTGGTTCACCATCTGTTCATTTCAAGAGTATTGGACTCTTTGACTTACATTTATCACCACCATAAACCAGGGTTCTTAACATTCAAATTTCCATCAATCACTACTGTAGTATCCTAGTTTCTCTTTACTTCTGAAAACTGTAGCTAAATCTTTGTTAAAAAAATAAAAACGACAGAAGCAAAGTTCTAACTCAAGACTAATGAGCATAGCATATCTAATGAGAAAATCCTAAAAGATTCTCTGGGGTTCTCTACAACTGTTGGTTTATTTGGTAATTTAATGACATCACAGCATACATTAGGAGACCCTCTGCCTTCATGTTACAAAAAAGAAACAGAAACTCTGTTATTCTAGTTAAATGTAAAAATCCTTTTCTGACCCTAATCACTGCACTTTATAAATGCAATGAAGTTTCTATATTTGAATTTTTCGTATTTATCTTTTTAATGCTTGGAGATTACTATGGTTATATTCACTAATACAATTAATATGACAAGCAATGGCCTTATGCGAGGTACTGAGACCTCTGTTTAGTGACATAAACCATTGTGTAAACCAAAACTTATTGCACAGTGCAAGAGCAAGGTCATTAATAAAAACATGTTAAATGTGCAAAGATAAAGCATCCCTGTTTTCTGTATGAGGACTTTTAGTTTAGAGACTGGTATCTGACAAGTTCTCCAGCAAGTAGCTATGGTTGGAGACAATGATGAAAAAACTCTTCACTGATGGACAAGGGGATTTGTTATATTTTAAAAAAAATTATAGCTAAAGCACATAGCAGTGATAACATACCTACTTTTCTCAAAGTGACAAACCTTTTTATAAAGTTTATTTGCATAGCATAGTGGAGGTACAATTAGAGTTATTAATTAAATTAATTTATTCAATATATAAAAATGTCTGAAAACTAAGTTGATATATAAATATCAAGTTATATACATACCAAATATATATAAATACTATGTCTTGATCTTATTTAAAAAGCTGTTCAAAAGCTTAATAAGTACTAGGCAATAATTGATTATATACCAAAAAGGGACTTCAGTATATCTTAAAGAAGACCAAAGCCTGGATTTTCATCATTGTCTGGGAAACATGAATAAGTTTTTAAAAACATGTTTTTCTATATTGGGGTGAGATATCTTTCATTTCAAAGTTCTGGGTCTTTTAAGGAAATGTTTTTACCTGAATTTATCTGAAATTTCCTTTTAGCATCGTCTTCAAAGTAAGGACAGATCAAAGTATCAGGGTGCTAAATCAAAACAAGCATTGCCTTTTCTTAAAAAACTCTTATTTTTGCTGTAGTTCAAAGCAAGTTAATAAGTATTATCTTCTCAACATCATTATGAGAAAGCAAAATTTTAATATTAGCTGTCTCATTTGCTTACCCTGAAAAGCAAGAGAACTTCGCAAGAAAACAGGACAGCAAGGGCCCAGGCTGGTCCATGAGAGGGGGAAACGGCAAACGAGGTGCCAGGAAGAGTAATTAAGGGAGCTAACGGACACAGGTGAGGCTGCGCGTCCACCTGGTTCTTGGCACTTTCAGACAGTGATGAGAGACTTGTACCATGTTCCTTCCTTTAGAGGAAGGGACAGTGTCTCCTTTATCCTTGCTGCCGTAACACCTAGAACACACATCCCCTTCACAGTAGCTCCTTCATAAGTATTTAAAGAACCAAAATAATAAAGAGACCCTTTGTTAATGCAGTGCTATGATTTAAATATGAGGTGTCCCCCAGAAGTTCACGTGTGAGGCAATGTAAGAAAGTTCAGGTGAAATGATTGGGGTGTTAGAGTTTAAACCTAATCGTTGCTTTAATCCTCAAATACGGGTTGACTGGGTGGGGACTGCAGGCAGGTAGGATGCGGCTTCTAGAAGTGGGTCACAAGGAGACTGTGGGGTTTATATTTTGTTCCTGGTGAGCAGAGCTCTCTCTGCTTCCAGATTACCACGTCCACCACCGGCTTTCCTCCACCGCGGCCTTCAGCCATGATGCTCTTTCACCTCGGGCCCAGTGCTATGGAGTCGGTCTTCTATGGACTGAGGGCTCTGAAACTGTGAGCCAACGCACAGTTTTATACTTCCCTATGCTGTTCTTGTCAGGTCTTTTGGTTAAGTGATGAAAAAGCTGACTAAAATGTAGGGCATTTTTGAGTCCCTATGCCGTGGACAAGACAGACTCTCTGAGGTTCATTTTGTTGTTCATAAAGCCTACAAGACTCGTACTCAAGCTAATCAAATGACATTTACACTGGGATTTTGTTCCTTCCCTATAAACAATTGCAAAATTGTCAAAACAATTCAAAGTGACACTACCACTCTAAAGACATGAGTCTTAACTTTAATCTTCAGTTTCCTTTGAAAACAGTCAAGTTTCAGTACCAAGGCAGAATTCACAGACTGAAATTGGCCATTTATAATATTTCAAGTAAACAACACAAAGGTCTAAATAAACTGAAGTCTCCCCGTGAGCATTCCATTTCCACATGATTCATGAATATCTTAAGCAACATAGCACGAGTACTGATATCTCATGTGGACTAAAATATCTAGGCAGAAAAGCAGGTTCTGCATGCTCCCCATGCTGCAAAGCCTCAACTTACGAAAGCAAAACAGAACAAAATAATAAAAAAAGCATAAGCGAAGAAAAGAATCTCACACAAAAATCAAGTTGTCAAAATATACATTATTGTGTATGCTCACTGATTAAAGTTGTGTCCAGTATTGTTCTATTCTCAATCAGTTCCAAATCCAGAAATTCAAAGAAATGCAGAAATTCTGCCATTTGGCCTAGCACAGGCCATGCAGGACATTACGCTGAGAGAAATAAGCCCAAACACAGGGAGAAAGGCACTGCACCATCTCACTTACATGTGAAATCTGAAGATATCAAATATGTGAAAGCAAAGAGTAAGACAATGGTTACCAGGGAGGGGGAGATGTGTGTAGAAGTGTACAGATTGCAGCTATACAGGATGAATAATGCTAGAGATCGCATGTATAGCTGTGAAATGAGAGTTAATAATACTGTATTTAATACAGAAAATTTGCAAAGAGAGATTTGAGATGCTCTCACCATGAATGAAAAGAAAAGCAATGAGATGAGAGGTGAGGAGAACAACGAGGAGGAGAGGAGTGGAGGAAGAAAGGAAAGAAGAGAAGAAGAAAGAGAAGCAAAGACATGGTAATTGGGAGAAGGTGGATATATAACTAACTGGACTGTAGTAACCATTGTACTATGTGTCTGTGTTTCACTCAGCTTTTCATTGTTGTGACCAAAAGTCATGATAATATAGAGGAAGAAAAGATTGTTCTTGCTCACATTTTCAGAGGTTTCAGTCCAGAAATCAATGACTATGGCTCTTGGCTTAAGAAGAGGTGGGAACATCATGGCGGAAGGGTGCGGCAGTTTAGGACATTGCAACCAGGAAGCAGAGTGAGAGCGCCCCTCATCAGGGACAGAAGCATGCCCCCAAGGATACACTTCCTCTAGCCTCACTCCTCCTGCATATAGTCACCACCCAGTTAAGCTGTATCAGTGGATAAAAACACTGATCATGTCACATCTATCAATCTAATAACTTCAGCTCTAAACAATCTTGGATTGTCTCACACAGGAGTTTCTTGGGGATAAGACCAGAGAAATATTGGCTCAGTCAATGTTCATAACATAATATTCGTTCATTCTTATATTCTTCAAATCAAAAGTTCTTTAAGAGTCAGATCTTTGTGAATCTCTAAGGGAAAATGAAAACGTTGTAAAATCTGTGTTGTGAGGTTACTGGGGACTCTGAGCAGCAGAAGAGACATGTGTTTATGGGATTGAACAAAAATGGGGACTCACTAAGTATCTGCTGTGATGCATTAGTTGGAAAATTAGTTCTGCTGGTTATGCCCAGATGCTAATGAGACCCAGGTCCAGGGTTCCCTGCTAACTTCAGGGTCCATGAGGTGGGCTCTGCACTGGCCTCTAATTACAAGAAGGGCTTGACAAGTCATTTATCTGTGCTGCAGGGGGCTCCTGGTGCAGAAGTGTTGTAGGAATTCCATAGCATATTCTTTCTGCTGGATGCACTTTCAAGACTTTTGTGTTCCAGTGGCTATGCAGGAACATTTGAACAAACACATGTACTTGGTGCGAACAAAAATAAAATTTCTTCTCTTCACACTTCTTCTGTTGACATTTTCCTTTTGGTTATTATTGGAGAGTATTAGGTGACATTTTATGGAAGCATTTTTGCATCATGTATAAGAAGTAATAGAATTTTCATATTCTCTAAAGAATTTCCTCTTTGAAAATTTTGCTTGGAAATAATTCAATAACTAATGAAGATATATCTATAATAATTGATTGTAGAGTTGTTTATGTTAGGCCAAAATCAAATACAAGCTAAATGAAATGTCTAACCACAGAAGAATACCTTTCTCAATATGAGAGCATTGTTGTATGGAATGGTATGTATGAATAAAACAACATATAATTATGGCAATGTAAGAAGAATATGGGAAAAACTTATGAGAGAATGTTAGAAAAAGAAGCAGCATGAAGATGTTAAGTACATTATGAACAGAACTTTTGCATATTTTAATATTAATGCAACTATTTGAATACACACACATAGAAGCACCAAGAAAAGGCAAGAATTTAGTTACGAAAGAGAACAGTTGGGTTCAGGTGGTGGCAGGCAGTGTGCTGTATGGATCAGAGCTCAAAGATGACGTGGACTCTGGGGTCACAGAGGCATGGGTTTGAATTTTCGTTCCTCCATGGCTGTGACCACAAGGATACTATCCCAACAGTGTGGCAATCCTCCGGAGTCCTCAGGATTGGCATCCTCTTTCTTCTCACCTGGGCTCCTGGGCTCTGACTGCTATAGTCACAACTTGTCCCCACACTGCCACCAGCACAGCTGCTCCCCAGCTTGGTTACCCTCGCCATCCTGCCTCTCCCGTTTCTCCTCATTTTTCTGTATTTTCATTCACACGGCCATGTATGGGGCAAGACACCCCGGCTCTGAGCTGGCACTCAGCCTGTGACACTGGACAACTTAAGCATCCCGCTGCTCCTCCCTCAGTAGAGAGGACTCTGGCTCCACCCCCTTGACCTTTTCTTAGAGTGAAACCCCCTCCCCCCAAGCCCCAGGGTGCAGTTTCCTGAGGGTCTGGGTGCCAGGAGATAGGGGTGTTGAGACTCCCTTCCACCACTTATCACATGCAGAAGCAGAGGAGATTTCACGACATGCCTCTGCAAGGTGACACTGTGTAAGAAAATGGTAAAGTAAGCAACAGTCCCCAGTGTGACATAAAAAGGCTCATGACATTTAAATCAAAATGCTGTTAGCATCTTAGTTTGGAAAATGTTCAGCAGAAGTGTGCTCCCTCAGGTGTGTCCTCCTTCACGTGTTCTCAGTGAACAAATGGTCTCCCTTTGCCTTCAGCCTGACATACCTTTTGCCTTTTGGAACCATCAGTCAGCTTCACAGCTGCAGGCAGGGACAAGATGACAGGCAGTTGCTCTGAGACTGGCTTCTGATTAAGTTTGTTATTTACTGCTTTAAAATTCAGGCTGAATTATTTTCTTTTAAAAGTAGGAGGGAAAGCCATGCACTAGCCTCTAAGACAATGGGTCCCAGAAGGCTGGGAGGGGGGTGGCTCTTGGGTCATGACAGCTTAGATAAAGGAGGAGCACCCATTCTGTCATGGGTGTGAGCATGAGTGGGTGTGTGAGTACACGGGGCACTCAGGAATGTTCGCTCCTGACTGACGTCTGTGAGCCTGATCTCTGATTTTCCTTTCTGTAAAATTAAGAGCCAAAATGCAAAGATTGATCTTTTCCTCTTTCACTGATGAAAGGTCTTTTTCTCTGTTTGCTTACAATATTTCCTCCTGCTCCTTGAAAATTCAATGCCCACATCTGCTTCTAGATCATAACCCACTACTCTACAGTTTGAAACTATAAAAATGCCCAAAGCTTCATTCCTATCTTTGAATTGTCCTTTAATAATCCCTGTCAAATTGCCCAAATTCTGCTTGACTATGAGTACCTTATTGTCATCTGAAGTTTAACATCATCAGGACAAAGATCATTATTTTCCCTGCACATCAGCTTTCTTTGTTTACATATCATCACATTTCTACCCAGAGATGAAGAGTATCTGCATCTTCTAAATACCTGTTTCTTGCTTTTCCACATCATATCATATTAGATCAAATATCAATTTTGTCTTTGAGGTTTCTTTCTCCTAGATTAGTCAGAGATTTTTATTGAACGTCTGGACCTGTTAATAAAACTTAGATCTGAAGGATGTGACAGTCAGCCATCAAGATGGTCCCTAAAGATCATACTCTCTGGGCTGGAGCAATGGCTCAGTGGTTACAGTGCTTGCCTGGCATTGGAGGAGGTGGATTTGAACCCCAGCATAATGTACACAATGAAGTGTTGGAGCGAGGAAAGCCACATGAAAAACTAAATAAAATTGATTATCTCTTTCTTTCTCACTGTTCCTCTTTCTCTTTTTAAAACCCTGCTCTCCTGAGACTCATAACACATGAACATGTGTGTAATGTGTTCCCATGTTTATTAGACTAAGTCTAGGTGACAAAAATAATTCAGTAGAACTGATGGGATGTCATTCCGAAGATCTGTCATAAACACATCCAAGTGTCCGCCTCAGCCAGTCCTTCTCTCTTGCCTTTTTCTTTTGATTCGTTGCTGCCAGGTCATGAGGAGCTTTTTAAAGTGGACTTTGTGGCAGGGAACTGAGACCACTGTCCAAATTCAGTGAAGGACTGAGCCCTACCGCCCACAAGCACATGTATGAGCTTGGAAGTAGAGTCCCCCATCCCAGTCACACCCTTTGACAACGTCAGCCTCATTACTAGCTTATTTGAAGCTTTATAAGAAAGAGATGCATCACCAGAGACCAATAGCTAAGCTTCTGGCTTACAGCTACCTCTTGAGACAATAGATCATTGTTTGCTGTTTGGTTTTGCAGTGCTGAGCATTAAACCCAGAGCCTTGTGCATGCTAGGCAAGCATTCTACAGCAAGACTACACCTGCACACCCAATGCTTCTTGCTGCAAGTTTTAGGATAAATTGTTATGTATCAATAAAAACTACAATGACTCTCTAATATAAATGACATTTATGAGATTAAATTTTCTTGAAAAATAAAAAGAATGGAGAGTGACCTGCAGATCCCTTCTGGAATCATGCATTCCTGGAGAGACAAGGGTGTCCCTGAATGGAGAAGGGGCTCTGTGGCCGTGGAAGCATGGACAGTCCCTACCCATGAGGAGCCATTGGAAAGCTATCTATTTGAGTCATAAGAGAGGTTAAGGAGCATCTCCATTTAACTGGTTCTCCAAAGCAACCATTGCCCCTGCAGTCTTTGGACAAGTGACCGAAAGGATCTGAAAAGAGGAGATTCATAGGGTTGTTCAGCAGCTGTGATAGCTGTCGTGAGGACCCAAGTCGAAGCTGAGAGTGAGGAAGAAGTTGCTCCCTTACCTTCTAACTTCCCAATTATAAAACATTAATGAATGGGACTCTCCCCATCCAGATGGCAAACCTGGCATTGCTACCTGCAGGATGCGTGGAAGAGTTGGTGTACCGGATGGTTTCCCTCTCAAAGTATTATTGCAGCATTTCATGTTCAAGAATATATTCATCAAACTCCAAGAGTTTTGGCCAGACTTCAGACAACAGGTAAGCTTCTGAAGCAGAAGGCAAGAGAGCTGCAAAAGCAGACCCCACCGCGAAGCTGGCAGCTTATCCTCAGGATCGCGCCACCTTGCAGAATCAAGAAGAGCCCAGAACACCAGCCCTCTCCTAGCAACTTTCAAGCAAGATAACAACACCGTCAGCTGGTGCTAATGACTAAGGACTTCAGAAGTCATGCCAGATCCATGTCTTGTCTTCTTGTCTTAGGCATGTGCAGTGCTCCAGAGTTGGGGCATCACCTAGTTATGAAAGGCATAATTAATTTTGAGTTTAGGATTTCACTGCAACATGTGGTAAGTTTCACAGAAATGTTGATATTATCCAACTTTTTCTTTGGAGTTCTGTATGATGAAGGAAAGCACTACAGACTTAGAGACTGTTTTATGTTTCATGTAACTTATGTGCCTTGTAAATTTATGTATTATACACTAAGAATCAAAACTACTGCAACCCTAATAAATTGGAACACTGGAATTTTCTCATGGGATCTCACTTTCCATATTGAAGAGTTGGGAGAATAAAATATTTTCCTAAGTGGATTTTATTTTTCTTAACATTAAGTACACCGTTACCCACAAAAACGGTATCTTGTTTTTTGCAGTTACTTTCCTTTGTCTCTGTGATGTGCTTGATGTAACTGTGTCCCAAAGCAGTTGTGCCAAATTACCAGGAGAACTAAATTAAAAGCTGTTTAAAAGTAAACTAATTTGAGATTTCAAAACCTTTCCATCTCTCCTTTAAGTATAACAGATCTATTTGAGAACAAATTGATGAGGGAAATTTGTGATTTTTTTCTTAAAATTCAACACATGTGATAGGAACTGTCTCTCATTGCATTCAGTAATAATTTTAAAAATAGTCACTTCTTTGAGAGATTTAAAACATTCCAAAGGGAGGGAAGAAAAGATCAAAGAGGAGATGAGGTTAAATGATTAAAAAGTTACTTTCTCTATTTTTTTTTAAGTTTCTAATACCAGTGACTGAATAGGAGAATTATTTTCCCAGCAAAGACTCACAACCTGAATTGATAAACATCAACTGCACATGTTCTAGTCATGCTGGTGGATCTCAGCCTGGCCTCTTTGGATGCTAATATTGATTATTTCCCCTGAAATTCAGGTAGAGGTAATTACAAATTAATCAAAATGATTAACCTCTGCAATCCCTCAGCTTACGATTCACTCACAAGATAACAATGGACATCCTTAGGGGACTATTTTTGGTAAGATTTTATTTAAAGTTAAAATGCACAGAAAGTTTGAAAAATAGCTTTGTGGTGACCTAAAATATTATCTACTTTTGTGCTAAATAGCATTGATAATATTCAAAGATTCATGTCATATATGAGAAGCACAAAGTTTCTTCTGGAAATAAAACCTGTGATTATTAACGTAAGAGTACCTGGGACCATGTACCAGTATTTCTTTCTTTCTTTCTTTTTGTACCGGTATTTCTTAAAGTTGATTCTTTGGAGTCATAAATATAGTTTGAATCAGCATATGCTGATTTTCAGTAGTCAAATATAAGTAATTTAAGCTGACAAATTAATAGACACATATCCTAAGTCAGTGATTCTCAAAGTTTGATCTTTGCATCAGTGAGTACAGGGGACCTAGAACTTGATAGAAATATAAATGGGCCTGTGCCAGATCTACTGAGCTGGAAATGTATAGATCTGGACCAGCAATATGGACTCAATCAGCTTTCCCAATGTCTCCAATTCTTGCTCAAGATAAAGAGCTGTGCTAAATAAAAATGCTATTGAGAGAGGCATACTATTACAGTTAGCCCTCTTGTGTACCTAGAACCCTTACATTGATAAATCTTTCCATAAACCTAAACCTTATAATAATTCCAAAGTAGAGGTTATAGTAATTTGTGTTTTAGGGTTCATTGAAATTTCCAAATCTTGAATTTTTTAACTTTGTAAGAAGCCAATTTTGTCCTTGTGTGGGGAGGGAGGGGACACTGGGGAAGTGGAAAAACCAATATGGATATGATTGGTAACATGTTCTTTGAACTGTTCATTGGTAACCAAGAAATATCATAGATCAAAATGAAGCTCTGGCTATTTTAGACTTTCCTACTCAACCTTGAAATTTGGATTAGTAACACCACTACCACGGGTAATTCATGTTTGAGTCCTGTAGAACAACAGTTCAAGGAGGGCATGAACTTCCCAATGTGAAAACAAAGCTTGAAGTTCAGTTAGGATTGGGGATTCCTTAATTCATCTTAATCACGAACAGGAAGTAATAATACATGGGACTTTTATGTCTTAGCCATTACTCCAACTATTCAATCCAATGGTCCAATGCTCCTTTAGTGTTCAAATGGAATGCTTACCTTGGATTTCTTTCTAACTTTTCTTGTTTATATATTTTCTCTGTTTAATGTTTTTTTCTTTTTTTGGGGGGGGGCAAGGGTAGAGAAACTTTACCAATTTCTTGCAGTATATGAGGAAAACTAAAGTTATTATCAATTTTTTATCCTCTGAATATCCACTTCCATCATCTTTCTATTATTATACTATATATATATATATACATATATATGTGTGTGTATATATATATATATATATATATATATATATATATATATATTAAGGCATTAATGAGAAATTATTTCCAAGGGTTTTAAAATATAAGTTTCCAACTGAATTTCTTCCTTTAATGTTATATTTGACAAATATCAAAATAAACCACCATATGTTCTTTTTGGATATATGTATGAGTCTCTGCACAGATTGAATATTTTTGTTTTTTGGTCAATTGTATAATTATTGAGAAAATGAGAATCTTACATGAAATAGAAAGAGAGTATAATATACATATCTCCAAATCAGAGTCTTTTGCAGAGACATCTAGTAAAGTTATTCAGTAGCCTTTCCTTATCCATGGTTTCAATTTGTACAGTATTAGTGATCCATCAACTGTGGTCCAAAGATACTAAATTAAAAATTCCAGAAATGACATTTCATAAGTTTTAGATTGTCTGCCATTCTAAGTAGCTAGATTAAATTTTGTTCCGTGTTGGTCTGACTCCCCCAGATGTGACTGATCCCTTTGTCCAGGAAGCCCGCCCTATTTATGCTACCTACCCATTCGTGATTCTGTAGTCTCCTTGGGTATCAGGTCAACTAAGCTGCTATTACAGTGTTTTGTTCATGAAAACCTTGTTTTACTCAATAATGCTCCCAAAGAGCAAAAGCAGTGTTGCCGGTGATTTAGATATCCCAAAGCCATAAAGTGCTTCCTTTCAAAGAAAGGTGAAAGTTCTCTACTTAATCAGGAAAAAAATTGTGTGCTGTGGTTGTTGAAATCTACAGTACAATAAATGTTTTCAAAGTGAATATTACTTTTACTATAGTAGAATGTTCTTTTTTTCTATCTTATTATTAATTGTTGTTGTTAATCTCTACTGTGCCTAATTTATAAATCAAATCTCATTATAATTGTGTATGTATAGGAAAAATCATACCTTATTGGGTTTATTACTATCCCTGGTTTCAGGCATCTATTGGGAGTCTTGGAATGTATTATCCCTCATGGACAAGGGGGAATTGCTATGCATTTATCTCTCTACATATATATGTGTGTGTGTATATATATATATATGTGTGTGTGTGTGTGTGTGTGTGTGTGTATTTAACATATGTCATATATGATATTTAATATTGTATATGTAATTGTGTATATTTATTTCCGTGTGTGTGTGCATTTATAAGTGTGAGAGTAAATCTGGGAATGTTTTCAGACAGCTTCTACTATGATGGTCAGTGTAAATTGTCAAATTGATTGGATTGAGAAATGTCTGGGATTAAGAGAGTGCTGTGTGTTTCTGTGAAGATGTTCCCAGTGACACTGGCAAAAGGGACAGACAATTAAGGGGGAGTCCCTCCCTGATGTGTGCAGCACTGTCCAACAGGAGGAAGCCCAGGAGGCTGGATAGCTCTGTGCTGCCTGAGTTGGTGTGTGATTGCTGCTGCCATCACCCAAAGACACTGGACTCCACCTCCGTCTGTCTTCCAAAGTGGCCTCTGCCCAGTATTTTCCACAGTGTTCCCTGACCTCCAGGTCTAGACGGGGTCTGTGTCATTGCTCCCTCTTATCCTGAGACTTCAGCAATTGGTTCCTCCAATTCTTCTGCCTGCAGCCAGCCATTGTGAACAATCCAGCTTCAGATCATGTAAGCCGGCCTAATAAATTCTTTTCTATAATCATACACATACATATCCCGTTGGTTCTACTACTTTAGAGAACCCTAATAAAACCTACCCAAATGTAATCAGGATTTTCTTAAGAAACAAAACGAAACAAAACAAAACAACAACAACAAAAGAACTTTAAACATGAACTACTTTAAAATACACTTTTACATGTATTCTGAAGCTATAAGTAATATGAAAGCAATTTGTTACAGAAAAAGAAAAACAATGCAAATACAATTTTTTGAAAGAGGGTGTCCTTAAACAAACAAACAAAAAAAAAACAACCACCTGAGGAATTTACGTACGTACTATACCCGGAAGCCTATCCAGACATTCTAAAGATGAATTTTTCAAAATATGAAGTTTAGAATGTTTTCCCAAGCCTTACTAAGAAATTTTCATCTTAAACAATAATCTGGATAATATATGGTCCCCTGGAAGTCTGAGAAAACAAAGCACCTGTGCTAGGCCACCCTTCTTAGATGTTTGTCTTTCCTAAGGGAATTATTATGGGAGTAGGTGAACTGGTGTCTTGGTTTCATCACCTCTTTCTCCAGCTACCCCTTCTGCTTCCTGCTTTTCAAGTGTCCCAGAATGTCTTATGGCTGTTGCTGTAGTTGGAATGTTTGTGTGCCCCAAGATGTATGCTGGCACTTCATCCCCGGTGCGGTGCTGTTGTAAGTTGGCATCTTTAGGGGGAGACTGGGTCACAGCAGTCCCTCTGTCCTGAATGCTATTTAGATACTTGTAAAAAGGGAGCTGGTTCGCCCTGTGTTGTCTGGGGGTGTGTGGAAGCACCATCTCTGAGGAGCAGGGTCTCAGTAGACACTGATCTGGCCTCTTGATCTCGGGCTTCCCAGCCTGCAGGACTGTAAGCAAGAGGGGCTGGAGTGGTGGCTCAGTGGTTATGGTGTTTGCCTTGCGTGCACGAGGACGCGGTTTTGAACCCCAGAACCATGTACACAATGAAGTGTTGGAGCAACAAAAGTCACTTGAAAAACTAAATAAAATTGATTCTTTCTCTCTCTCTCTTCAAAAAAGGAAAAATGAACTGTGAGCAAGAACTGCCCAGCGTTTATAAATCATGTGGCCAGTGCTGTTTTCTACAGCAGCATGAAAAGACTAAGATCATCTCCCTTTTCCAACTTCCAGAAGGCTGGTGGAATCATTACCTTTTGTGTCGATTCTCTTTCTCCAGTTATCATTTCTTATTCGTCCCTCTCAGATGAACAAAAGAAACATGCCTTAGTCTATCAAGCTGAGGCAAAATTAAAATTAACTTGACTGATCTGGTTGGACCCATTTTAGAAAATCTCTTCCTCTTTTCTTTTGATGAAGATGATTATTTTTTAAGAGAGAGGGACAGTGAGAGAGATAAAGATCAAACCAATTTTATTTAATTTTCATGTGACTTTCGTTGCCCCAATTCTCATTGTGTACGTGGTGCTGGGGTTCAAACCCATGTCCTTGCCCATGCCAGGCAAGCACCGTAACCACTGAGCCACAGCTCCAGCCCTGAAGATGATGTCCTTGAAGGACTAAGTTTCATTATTGCTTTTGTTTCAGTTGATCAGATCATGTAACAAAGAACACAAATTATTTCCAGCTTATATTTATTTTGTTTGTTCTTTGTAACATACACTACTTACGATTTGTCCTACTCTTATTATTTTTTTACATTTTGCGTTCAAGAAAGAGCTTCAGGTTTGTTCTTCAGCTTCGGCCCTTTGGACCGCCCACAGCCCTGGATATGCCTCTTGCTGCCTGCAGTGTGAACGGCTGCTGCTGTTTTTGGCCTCTTGTGTTCCGCCTCATCACTCCCTCAAAATTCTTTCCACTTCAGTCTATTTTTAAGATGTTCTGGCCACTATCTAGAAATAACACTATCCGATAACATTTAAATTGGTAGTTCATGCTAGCATTCTGCATATTCTAATGGCAAATTATTTCCAGAAGTATGGCCATCATCAGGGTAATAGTTCTTACCTCTGTTCTTCATTTCTTCTGAAAAACACCTTTGTTTCCATCTCTTCATTGTTTCAAGAGAAGAGGTTTCATTCTAGCCCTTTACCAATAAATACAATGAGTAACTCATGCACCGCTCACAGTAGTCTTCCACTTACAACTACCTTCCTTTCCAAATCTTTATCTTGAGGTCAGATCACTCTGTGCAATTCTCAGACGAATGTGCACAATCCATAAGGAAATTATAGAGCATTTTCTTTTAAGTTTTTAAAGCTGACAACACAAACACACACTTATACACATACAACCAATGTTACAAATGAATACAGAAAGTACAACCTTGTTTTCTGACACTTTGAAGCTTTGGTTAACATAAAAAGTGCTGACAAGGCCCCCCTTATCTTTCTCCCTGCTTGTAGTACTGTGATCACTGAGATGATGTCTTCCAGGACACAGTAGCCAACATCTTTGTGTGTTGTGAGAGCCACTGCATTTATGCTGATGCTGCATGAGGGTATGAATGGGTATTTGGAGAAATTCACTGGCCACCAGGAAAGCATTAGTTACACAGCAGAGACAAAAAAATACAGTGATTTTTGGATTGGTCAAGTTACTGAGTCTCTGAACTAGAGGGGGATGAGAGCATGACATGACCTATTTTGGTGGCTTTGTAAAGGAGGAAGTTATTATATTTTTTGGTAGGAATGTTATATTTTCAGAAGCAAGACTTATAAACTCTGAATTGCCATTTCTTTCATGTCTACAGCTGTTATGGTTAAGAGAGTTTTTATTTCAATTTCGAAATTGATTAATGGCTGCCTTAGTACTTGGTAGCTCTGTGACATTTTGTCCTTGGTTACTTTTTTATCAAATTAGACACAATTTGGAATTGAGTCCATGATATAGTCAGACATTTTTACAACATTGTATGTTAGAATTTATACCTCAAAATACACAGGATTATGCCACATTAAGTTGTAGAGTTAATCATTGCTAAAATGTCCAATTTTTCTTGAGCATTCTTTGAGCACTACTTCAAACATTAAAGTGGTCAAATATCTCACATAGATGGTGTGCTGGGGTTAGGGTTAGGAGAGCTGCATCCTGGAAGCACACAGTAGAAACAGCTTAAAAAAAGAGGCCATTTCCATGTGGCTGCTGGTCTGATGCGGGAATGTCTTTACTGCCTAATCACTCCTCAGAGAGCTTTGAGAGTTCCAGCATACTCTTGGACTGGATGCCTGCTTGGCTTTCTTCGTATTTATTTCTCAAAACACGTATGTTCCTGCGCAGGGGCTGTGGGCTCCCTGTTCCTTTCTGCCTGGGATGCTGCTTCTCTAGGGGTAACATCCCTCACTTTCCTACCTCTTCCAATTTATTCATATATTTATCTCCCAGGGAGACTTTCCAGGGTGGCACGTCTAAAACTGCTTTCCCAGTTCAAAACTGGGAAGCGTGTTTAAAACTGTTTACTTTCCTGCCTGTCTGATTGGATTTGTCTTTGTAATGCTTACGATTTCGTACTATATATTACATTTTCCTATTCTTGATCCTTGCATTAGATAACATTTTAGATGGATGATATTTTCATTTCTAGAATAGGGTTGGGAGATTTTTTGTGTAAAGAGATGCATGATAGGTGTTCAGCCACTATTTACAGAGTGGATGGATTCATAAACCAATGAACAGAGTGACTGATGACCCCTAGGACTTGAGTAGTCTAGGGAATTACTGCACCTCCGAGCACAGAGAGCATGGCTTGGATATTGCACTGCATGTGGGACAGGGCAGGGACCATGGGAAAGCAGAGCTGGGCTATCACAGTTCAACTGACAAACAGTTTGTCTCGGAAAAGTTTAATTTTTCATCCGATTTTGGGGCTCTGAGACACAGTGCTACAATAGAGATTTCTGTCCCAAGGTATGTTAAGCTCATATTATGCTGAATTACAGAGCTAACTATAGAGAACATTTCCTCTGGAATCTGAGACCCTCTGTACACATATTTCCTCCTAAGTAACTGTGCCCAGGAGTGTTCTAAAAGACATTAGTCTACTCCATAGTGTTGGGGATCAGGACCTTCTTGATGAAGCTATTTGTAAGCCTAAATAAAAATTCCCAGCATCACTTGGGCAAATAGCTTGGCTTCGCTCTGCAGTTTGAAGCCAGCCAGTCAAATACTTGAAATCCTTGAAAGCAACCCTTGGAATGAATGTTCAATGTGCTTCATGCCACGATGCCCTGCTCCCTGCAGGCCTCCTCAACCCTTGGGTCTCAGCCTCACAGCCTCCTGGTTCCCTTTCTGTTCAGGTCCCCTGATGTCCTTATTGACACTGGATCCTCAGCTTGACGCTCAGTCCTCTGTGACCTTTGGTTTCTCCTCTGTGGCTGCTCTACTCTGCTCCACAAAACCCAGTCCTGACACTGCGGACCCCCTGAGTACCCTGTTTCATTCAGGTGACTGGAGTTGAGACTCTGAGACTAATAGTGCACTTAAACTTCCCTAAACCCTCTGCACATTTGATTGGCTATTTACCTAACTGGTTATCATTTTAAATAACAGTGGAGTCGATAGCCCTTTGCTTCACTTCCTCTGAGTCTGTGGAGATTGCCTTCCCTGCAAGATGTCTTTAGCTCTAGAAAACACTACTTTCAGGAGAGCCTACTTTGGCTGAGGGAGGAAACCTTATGCTTTCTCACACCAGCTATATAAGGAGTTTCCAGCCCCCTTCTTAATCCAATCACCCCGTCTGTGCAAGAGCAGGCTTTAGTGCTTCTGTGGATGTGGTGAGGAAGGATCTTCATTGTGGGAAGCTGAGGAAATACTGTTCATATGCAGGCGACACAGCTTGAGAAATTATTAAATTTCTAAAGGCCATGGTATATTATTCTCATTCCTCATTAGTTATTCGAGGCTTTGGTTTTGCACTACCACCAGCATGACACTCCATGACAAACAGTGTAGCACCTCCGTAGCATGTAAATCAACAGCACTGGGTGCACACATTGCTGCCAGGCAGGTTAGGGGACCGCTGGCTTTGGCTGGGCTCCATCATGGTGGCACAGGCTGGGAGTCAGCTGGTGGAGTCAGGGCCTGGCCTACTCGTGCCTGCAGTTCAGCCAACCTACCCCTGATCTATAAATCACCTCTGATTCACCGGGCTCATTTTCTCCCTAGGAGCAACAGGTCAGTCTAGGCTTAGTTTTTGTTATGACATTAACAGGTGGCAAGACCAAATAAGTCTCTGCTTCCAGTATATCTGCTAGAGCCACATTGACCAAAAGGAAAACATGTGGGTCTTCAAGGGCTGAGTGGAAGGACACTACCAAATTATAGGGCAGATCCCTGGATAGAGAAAGAGTGAGGAATTAGGGCCATTGGAGCTTTCAATTACTGCATGCATTGGATACATGGAGGGAAGACATTTAAGGAGGAGTAGATTTTCTAAGTCCAGAGAGTATAAAAATTTCAGAAGAAATTATTGCCATAATATTATCCTTTAAAACTTCTCTGCTGAGTATGTGGGGCATGGAGCACATCCCAAGGAAACTGCCGTGTTCACTAATTACCTTCTCTTAAGGACCAAGATTTGTCCAAGTGTGCATTGGAGTTCTGCCCTCAGAACAGACTGTGTGTACTTTGTTTTTTTCTGCTGAAAATATTGTAACCATACGCTGATAAGTGCACAGGATTTCTTGGGGTTATGAAGGTGTTCTCAACAGACAGTAGTAATGGTTACACTATGAATATGCTAAAACCTCCAGAAGTGTACACTTTAAATGATCAATTTCATGGTATGAGAACTAATCTTAATAGAAGTACTAACAAAATATCAAAACCTTATGGTGTCTTTAAGGTAGCTGTATGCACCAATAAGAAATTGTATGTATATGTATTTAATTTTCAACTTTCCTTTTGGGTTTAAATTGATACGCAGTAAAGGAAATAAGTTCCAGCTTACATTTTTTGTACATAGAATTTTCAAATGCTTTCTCAAAAATGTCTTTGTTATAGTTCTCACTTAAATTTAAAGCCTTCAAAACTAAATTTAGAAAACTAAATGAGATAAAATAAATCAAAATCCTGGTAAAACATAAAGTGCTATAAAAATGGATGTCATTATTATGGTAAAGTAAAAGAGTCTGAGTTTATAATTCAAAAAGTATCAAACATACTGTTAAAATATTTCTCAATTATCTAGGCTTTTTCCCTCTCTGAATTCCATTTACCATGAAACTCTAAGAGCATAATCATATTCTGATATAAAACATAATACAAAAGCTTTATGTGGTGTATATGCAACATGAGGCACAGGTGCTAGGAGAGAGACAGGAATGCATTGACTAGTCAGTCTTGCTTTCAAAATAAAAAAAAAATAATATCTGGATTTTAAATGAAAGGTTGTTTCCTGAATGTATTATTGTTATTATCCTGAATTGTTTTACCATGAGCTATTTAATAAAAAATGATGCATTTTGTGGATTTGCAGTTTCTATAGAATAAAATAAATGCCTACATTCTTAAATTTTTATGTTACTTTTATATATTATATTTACATTTTGCAAAAGAAATATTGATCTGACAGTCTTATAAGGGCCTTGTCATCTGTACAGGATTTGAACAGGGTTTTGTTACTTAAAGTTATGCTTCCATAGCATGACTCTCCCCTTAGTGATGAATGTATAAGCTAAATATGCTAAATTAAATGAGGATTTGCATGCATAATACTTATTTTTAGAAGTGTGATAGGTATAAATTAGACTGATAATTTAATTTGTTTTCTTGCAATTTTTGGATGTTTGTTTTTGCAGAAATGAAGTCTCTAAAATAACAGGTTGAATCAAATGGAGCTTCCTTTGTAGGTATAAGACCATCAAATATTGATAATTTTGTGTGGTTTGAACAAATGAAAGCACTACCAGCAGAGTATATAGTAAGACATGCAAATAAATATTTAGAGTCACTTCTTGTAAAACTGTATTTTCTCCTCCATAGTAAGGAGATATTATGTAAATTTCCAAATTTGTTGGTAATAATTTTAATCATGATTACATTTTTCACAATGACTGGATTCTGGACGAAATCAGTATTTCTGCTCTGCTAATCCTTGTGTTTCTTGTTGCTAATGGTAATACTGGATTTTTTTTCATAAAAACAATATATTCATTGCAATCAAAACCTGTGACATTCTCAATGTGTTTTGCTAGATTACTATCTAATCTACCTTCAGATTCCCTCTAAAAATTAATCTACACTTGAAAATGTTTGGGAAAATAAACATCCTTAAGACGAAAGTGTATCATAGAAATTCTGTTTTAGCGTCAGTCTTTAAAAGTGCTGAAGGCATCGTCGAAGGTTATCCAACTTTGGAATATAACATTAGCTTGCAAGTTGGTTTGAGGGAAGGGCTTGTGTTTATTAGCACAAGTACATTAATTTCTTCCTGCCACAGCATGATGCATTGAACTAGCACTTCCTATAAAGGTTTACAAAGGCCAAAATGAAAGTTAGTTGATCAAAATAAGTTCATTTCCTTAAATTCAGATTTTATAAAGAAGAGTAGTTTCAAAATCCAGCCTGTGTGCTCAGATTCTGAACACCTTGCTGTCACCTAGAGCCACACGAAGAATCATCAGGTGCTTCTAACATGCCTCTAACATGAAGAAAAATCTTACAAAGAGGACAAAGAAAATCAAAGAAATAGAGTCTACGTAGCAGATGGAAATCTCAGAAAGATATTTGTGTGCATGTGTATGTATGTATAAAGATAAAATTGGTGAAAAATTCCAGAAAGCTAAGAGAAAAAGACAAGGACATATTACAGAAGAGAAAACATATCAAAATTAGAGTATCCATTCAGGAGCACCAACACCAATTAACAAAATTCCAGAAAAATAAAATGGAACAATGGAAGTAAAATCATATTTAAAAATTATGCACACTTACCATAATGGAATAATAATTCCCAGGGTAGTTCAAAGAGTATTTAAATAATAATTTTAAAACTGACTGTACCAAAATCAATACAGTAAGGATTTTGAATTCTGAGGTAGAAAAAGGAAACATCTCACCTACAGAGGGTAAAGATGCTGAAAGTCCCCAGTCTTCCCCCTGGAGTGAGTCTTCACCACCTGGAGTGAGGGTCAGGAAAGGCTGAGACAAGAGGGGGTGTGTCCATCCAAATGATCAATCATATGGAAAGGCTGCAGAAAAGATGGCAGCCATTCAGGGTCTTGATGCACAGATATAGTAGCTTCCTCAGGAAGAAAGAGAATGGACAGGAACCATGGATCAAGAAACAAGAAAGAGAAAGGATGGGAATCCTGGAAAGAGAAGTTGGTTTCCCACCAAAGAGAAATGACAGGACTTTCTAGGTTGATGGTGAGGAAGAGGGAGAAGGGATATAACTACCGAGCAAATGCGTTCCACTGGAGTTGTGGACAGAGGATTTTGGGAGAAATGCCTCCAAGGAAGAGGTAAGCTGAATTATGCAGATATGCTTTGGTTCATTGAGGAGGCATTTCCAGGTTGTTTGAGGATGAGTTAGTATGGGTCACACTGGAAAAAGAATTAATGGAAAATTAACTCCAAGAAGAGAGGGAGAAAAATAAGAAATGTAAAGACAACATACCACATGCAAAATTCCTTATGTCCTAGCTAAAAATGCTATTCACATAGTCACAATATTAATATTAACTATTAGCTTATTTATTAAAAATTTCTACTGGAAGAATGTGTGTGTGTGTGTGTGCACCTGCACAGATCTTTATGAATGTGTGCTTTGACACTAAGAGGGGGGAAAAAAAGAAAGCCCAGTCCTTCTCTTTGGGTTTTGGCTTTGAGAATTCTATAGATACCACCCAAGGTTGAATAATCAAGAACAGAATACTCATGTGATATAGGAAATATAGAATTAATAACAGAAGAATAGTTAAAAATCTTGAATGTGGTAACTCTGGGGTTGACAACTTGGGATAAAGAAAAATAGAAGAAGAAGTTGTTGCAAAATTCATGGACATATTGAGATTTTTCAGACCAGGAAAATAATTTTGATAAAATTGATTTAAAGAAAAAGTCAATAGGTAGAACATTTCTGACAACAAAACATAGCTTTCATTTGATATCCTCCAAAGAGAGAAAGCAAACCGCTGTAAAAACAACTTTGACCTTTATTTGTCCACTTTTTGTGTATATAAAAAAGCATCATGTGCTTTTGAAAATTAATCATATAATATGTAAAGGAAAAAAAGAAAACCAAACATCACCATGATATAATCACCCCCTTTTCAAACGCATGGGTTTAATGAAATGAGACTCAGAATGTATGACGCAAACAGATATTGAATATGTTTGAAATATCTTGAAGAAAACTATGCATAATAAAGTTCTCTCTTCCATGTCAATATCATCTAATATGAATATGCAGTTTAGAAACAGAAAATGAATAGTAAAATTAATAACTTCAGTTTTACTGCACACAAACTGCATGTTTTTAACTTTTTATTAAATAGAAACAAATGATACGTGAATTGAATTACATAATTGATTATTCTAAAAATGAATATTTTAATATTTAAATATTTTATAAAATAAAGGCACTTCACTTTTAAATAGTATTGTATTTTACCAGGGGATTTTGTAAATAGAACATGTATATATCCCAGGACAGCAACTACCTAGTAAATAGGTCCAGATGTTAGGATGACAACTTTCTCCGGCATTTCTTTAGGACTCCTTTGTTTCCCCTGCTCTACCCCCCACCAAATTCCCTTCTGTCTTATTTTATTTAATTCTGCAGATGTGGAGCAGCTGAAAACAGCTTTTTAGAAATGGAAGAATTACAAATTTTATCAGCATGGTAATAAAAAGTTATTTTATCTTGCAAGCCCATAAGACCATTAGGTATCAGCAAATATTTAAATCAATTTTTGGTTTTCACATTAAGGTTTGCTGGTTTTTCAATGAATAGTTCATAAGACAGTCATACAGAACTTTTGGGAATGGGGTGGATTTTTCTTTCAAAACATACCTCATATGTAAGCATAGTTGTTGTGTTTGAAACCAAGTCGAGCAAGAAAGATGGGGAGGTTTCATTTGCTAAGCCAGGGACAGAAACACAGCACTTGAAGGAGATATATGTGCTCTGCATTAGTCGGAGGAACATGTCTTTGGGGAAACCAACCCTGTCCAGATGAAAGGAACTTCAGCAATACCTTGAGTGTACCCAAGGCTGATCTATTGCTATGAAGATATCAGAACCATGGCACTGTATGGCCAGCTCCCTCCATATAGGATTCTGGCTCTTGTACCAAGCCACTGAGGAGAGAAAAACTGATTACCCTATATGTCTGATTGATTTTGCCTTCTTGTGGAGTGTGTCAAATAAATTGCATTTTCCCTGAGCCCTCTTAGATGGAGTATTATCCTGCTGTGTTCCTTTGGATCCTGTACAGATTTCTGATTGCTGAATTGTAACACTAATCATGATAATTATCTATGTAATAAGTTCACAATATGAATTGTTACAGATGGTCACATTTTCTATCACAGAGCAATCAAGCCTATTTGTACAATCTACTTGCTCCTAGATAAAACAAAAGGCAACATGTAAGTTTCTGTATGTTCATCACACATTAGAAGTGGCAATTTAGGTCTAGTAAATCACAAAATGAGAGATGATAAGAAAGAGTGCTGAAGAACTTTTCAATAAAAGCATATTTAGATTTTGCTATTAGTTTTACAGGTGTTATCATTATATATCCAATTAAGTACTAAAGATTTGTTGTTTTTTCACAGCAAGCAGTTTCTTTTTTTCTATCTAAAATCTGAAATTCATTTTTGACAACGGATGACTTGCAAATGAATTATATTTCAGATATGATAACAATATAAGTTACTGGAATAGAGTGTGAAGTATCCTTATGACCTTCATAAAATCAGTCTTCTAGCACTGACTGCAACAGGAAGCCGCTTACCCTCTCTGTCCCTTTAACAGTTGCCGTGTGGGTTTAGCTGATGAGCTTACTCTGGTCATCATATACTACAGACGGTCTCCACTGCTGCACTGATTCCTCATAGCTGATACAGAAACTTGGACCAATTTGCCTTATCAACGTTTTCTGCTAATATGCCAAAAATCATTGCAACACAGGGAAAATTACTTCTCCTCTGACTTGTATTTAATCTTTCATCTAAATCAAAGAAGATTTTTGCCTTATGAGGGTGAATGCATAGAAGGACATGCTTGAAAAGGCTAATGACCCTACCTGATTGTCATAGTTATCTATCTTGTATCTCTCTATGACCCAATGGCATATGTTGACATATATCTATAAATGCATTCATTTTATGAGAAAATGAAGGATTCAAATATTCTTCAGAGAATAAAAACAGGTGAAGTGGACTTCTTTTGGGGCTTATGTAATAGTTTATCGCCTTCCCATTAATATCGATGTGATGTTTCCTAAAGCAAATACAAGTTTTAGCTGGTTTTCTTTCTTTTCCTTTCTTTTTTTTTTCTTTTCTTTTTCTTTTTCTTTTTTGGCTGTTTTGATTTTCTTTTGCTAAGCAACAACTTTAATTTGTCTGCATATCCTAAAGGCTAGATTTCCTCATTTTTGTAAATATTATATGTTTAAAATTCCTAACTCTCTAATCTGCAAGCCAAAGAAATGAAAACTCTCTTCTGGGGCAGTCAGAAAACATTAATTCATTTACTCTCCAGTGGAAAATAAAAAAGGTAATGGATGTCATGTTCCTTTGGATTCCCAGAAGACAGTCTACTGAATGATCTCAAAATGTTCAAATATAGATAAATAATTCCCTTTCAGTGTCATTTTCATTAGACATCAAAGGGTGTGCAGTACAATAAAAGACTTAACTATGCCACAGAGATTTCCAAAATAATGTACTTTTTTTCTCTCTCTAGCTCCAAAGATGTGCATTTTCCCCAGACCTTGTGTTGATACACGAGGTTCTGAGGCCACACTACCAATTTCTTTTCGTGGTTTTTAAGAGTGAAAGTGTGCTTATTCAGCCATATATGGCTGCACACGTTCCACGTGGATTACTTGTATTTATTTTCACAATTTCATGTAGAAGTTATAAATATCATTCCCATTTTGAGTTCAGAAAACTTAGATTTAGTACCTTATATAATTTATATTACCTAAGTCATGCAGTTGGGTCAAGCCACCTGTCCTTCTCAATCCCAGGTCCCAGATATTGCCCATAGTTGATTTCAAGGAAAATATTTAAGGATGAGTTTGCTGTCATGCAAACATGTCTAAACCTCTTTTCTTGCAAAGTATTACTTAAACCTTCTGGGTGCTAGAACATAATTTTCACAATTTAAAATTACTGGCATACAAATATAAAATAAATTTGTGTCATCAGTGATTGATTAACTCATCAATGACTAAACCACGGAGAAGGTAAAGGTCGTTTGAAGAGCATTTTGAGGAAAAAAGGTATTTAGAACCATTTGAAAGTTTAAATATCCCATAGTTAACGTCTGATGCAGCAGTAGTAAACATATATTGGAGGTTATTTTTCCAAAGCACACTTTGTTTATATCTTTAGTAGACAATAAACAGTGAATGTGTAACTTTCAAGTCTGAGGTATTAATTAACAGCAAAAGTCAAACTACAGTTCATACCCTAAATGATAAAGTAATCCTGAGCGATCTTGGCAAAGAGTGTTTCAGCACTCTCTTGACCTTACCTGCATGCTTTCCATGATTTTTCTTTACAGGCTGAGCCCTAATTCCTGAGTCCTTGCTTAGACGCCTGTCACTCATCCCGAGTTTCCTTCTCATGCACTTTCCACTGCAGCCCTCTTTCCGCTGCTGTCCCGCAGTCCCTACAAGTATGGACTATGAGTTTTTCATTGTTTTTTGTTCTTTGGCACTATCAAACCAAAACAGTTTTAGTAAAAAATAAAAATGAAAATAACTTCTTGGAAGGTTATATCCATTATTACTTTGACTATTTATTGATCTTCATTTTTCTTACTTTTTTAAATTAGCAAACTTTCATCCAGATATTAACACATGGGTTTCTTTCTTTGTTTTTTTTTTTTTTAAACAGAGAGAGAATGGATGGAGATGGAAAAAATTATGCTAAGTGAAGTATCCCAGTTTCAGAGACTCAAGGGTCGAATGTTTTCTCTCATTTGTGGAAGCTAGAATACAACCCAAAACAGTATGATAGATGGCTAAGCCAATAATAACCTCAACATGTGTGAATTTTTACACAAACAGGGAGAACCTTGCCTAGGATACCTGGAGACATAGGGATGGGGCCAGGGAGAGGGGAGGAATTAGGAAGGATTTCTAAGAAACTGGAGGGAGGGAGTATGGGGGAATCAACTCAGAAGGAGATCTCCAACCTCCATGAGAAGTCCATTTAACACAGGGGTTCTTTTGGGGGAAACATAGAACCATGGGGAACCCAAGGCAGAAACCATGACATGGCATCAGTCTTGGCTAACTATGTAAATATACATTAGTTCTTGATTTTTTGATATTGATTCCATCTCAATTGTAAGTCCATATTCAACTAATAAAAAAGAGAGAGAGAGAAAGAGAGAATCAATTTTTTAATTTAATTTTTCCTGTGGTCCTCGTTGCTTCAACACTTCGCTGTGTAAGTGGTGCTGAGATTTGAACCCGTGGATTCGTGCATGAAAGACAAGACAAGGACCATAACCGCTAAGCTCTAGTCCAACACATGGATTTCTTAGTGTATTAGCTTATCTTTTAATCGTACAAATTTCATTGTTTTGTATTCTGAGAAATTTCCTTGCTCTTATCTTCCAGTTGGCTAATACATTCCTCATCTGTATCCACACAATTTAATTCCACTTGCTTTTATTCCACTGTTATGTGCGTGTGTAATGTATTCCAATTATTTTGTATATATTCTTATCCTTGCTTCAGTTTTACAATATCTCCCCTTTTCTCTTTTTGTTGTTTAATATGACTAATTCAAGTCTTGATAAACATATTCTAATACTTCTGCTTCTGACAGAATCAGTAGGTGTGCTTCTAAGGTATCTTATGTGTAGCTGTGAGTTCACCCTCCCTTATAAATATAAGAACTCTGTCAATACATATGGAGGAAAGGTAGGTACTAAGCGTCCATTTCAATGTGTTGAAGGAATTTCAGGGGTGGAGGATGGATGAGCCCCGGAATAGAAAATGCCAGTCACCAATGAACCATTAATAATGCCTGACTCTAGGGGCTGGAGCGGCAATTACCACGCTTGCCTAGAATGCGCGAGGACAGGAGTTCAAACCCCAGCACCACATACCAATGAAGTCTCAGAGCAACAGATGCCACATGAAAAACTAAATAAAAATTGATTCTCTCTTTCTCTCTCCCTCGCACTGTCCTTCTCTCTTGAAAAAAAAAAATGCCTGACTTTATTAAGTAATTCCTTAGTAAATGATTTCACCTTTTGACTACCTAGGAGAATCAGCATTAGGACAGATAATCTCTCCAACAGATATTAATTCTCCAACCTAGGAAGTTTGGAGAAAGTGTGAAGTAGCTGTTGGACTTTATTCCCTGCCTCTTCCTTCGGCACTTCCTAAGCATGGGTTTTCTGGAAGGTTCTGATTTTACGCATAAACTCACCCATATCAGAGCTCTGAGTGTTCATGGGGTTGGCAAGCACTCTTAGTTGAAGGTTTCTGGGGAGCTACTGAAGCTGAGCTCCTGTGGACCCTCCTATTTTTTATTCTCACAGGCTATTCTGCCCCAGCAAAGTTACTCCTCACAGATGCCAATTCAAACGTCTCCCTGTTACTACAAGAGTTTCTAACATGAATTTTCCCAATCGTTTGATTTGTTTTATAACTTTACTTTTATTAAGTCACATAAATTTTGAAATGACACTTTTTAAATTCAAGATACACAAGTTCATGATGCTAAGCAAGCAATTTAAGCAATGGTGAAAACCATTTATACTAATAGTGCAAATATTTCACTATCAAGTTTCTATGAAATGAAATAATAGTTCTGTTAGTGGACATGTTCCATATTCTATGGCTATTTCTTGGCAGTTTTTAAATGCTCTGTTTTGGAGGAACAGGGAAGCCATCATATCCTTATATGTTTTCAATAGTGGCTGTAACTGAATTATACCTTGGAAATGCTCTGTTTTACAAGGTTTGGAAATGCAACAAGAATCCTTAACATTAATTTAGACATAGTTGAAAGGTAGCCTTTCATACTTTCATATCTTCTTGAATGATTTCTTATTCAAGCCCAGCAGGAGTTCTAACAGCAGAGTATTCTGTTTTCTTGGATATTCACTCAAGGGAACCTTTAATTCACTCTGTTTCATAATAAATCTAGGGAGAACTAGCTATGGCAAAACATATGTCCATGTGCCCTACTTGAAAGTGCCTCGCTTTCAATTCTGCAAATTTGTTTTCACACAAAAACATGTAAAATAATAGGCTAATGACATCTTCCCTGAGTTGATTTTAAACACATCGAAGCTATTCTAAACAATTTTAGAGTAAAAAAAATTGCTTTTTGTATGGTTTACAAAGCAACTGAGCTACTTGGTTATTATTACATGCAGTTCATAACTCAGGTTTTGTATATTAATTACTTTGCAAGCTATCATTATTACTTTGGTCAAAAAACATATACATTCTGTGTCTCTTTTTTAAGTGTTATAATATGCATAGCATGTGGTTATGTGAAAATATGTATATAAACATTCATGACCTTTATCATATGGAAAAATAATACACAAAGAATAAATATTAGAGGAACTCCATATGATTGCAGAAAGATCAATCAAAAAGAGACTACAGAAACAAGAGGGGAGGTGGCTTGTACTTGATGTGGAGAATGACATCTGTGGACCCTGGGGAGACCTGATTCTCCCGCTCTGTAGGATGCTCATAACTGCTTATCAGAATTCCGTGCATCGGAGCTGCTAGTTCTTCGGAAGAGCTGATGGGAATTCTCAGTCTAGGCCTGGTACGCCTGACAGTAGTAGATGTTTTTCTTACCTCCACTCTGGCAGGGGAAAAGAAAAGTTCCAGAGGAAACAAATGGGACTGAGAATGGTTTATGCACAGGTGCTTCCGCCACCATTGCACTTTGTGTTTCAGGTTATAATGCATGTCCTTAACACAAATCCCATTTTTCACATAATGCAATAACAACTGCTGTTATATAGTGATTGGTATTATGAAATGTGCTGTGAGATAAATGCTGTTATTATGAAAATCCTATTAGCAAGTCCCTGTGTACTGTACATGCAGGGCAGATTTATTAACATACCCTCTGTAGTCACTTCCCTGAAAACAGCTTCACCAGCTATGAAATACTATTCAGTAATGCCATTAATAAGTGTATCTAATTGCAGTATATAAAAGTGAAACACTGAGTAGCTTGAAATGGCTTCTGTGAGTGGAGAGATTATTTCAAGTAGATGCACTGAGCAACGGATGCACTATGCTCCCCCTTTTCATACTGCCCCATGCCAAGTAATAGATCATTTAAGTGCATAGTCAGATGGTTAGGCTAATGAAAAAATGTTGGTTATTTTATAAAAAGCTGTCAGTAGATGGCAATGTGACTGTTTTATAAGGCATTTTTATTTCATATGGAACTGAAAACTTGAGATCATTCACATTTGCTACCTAAATTACTGTAATTTTCACCCCCAAAAAAGAGCTCCAAGAGCCCTTTTAAACTATTCTTTGAATAATTGATAGTTACAAATGAAAAGCCAAGCCTAGAATTTCCAAAGTGATCAAAGTTGTTTTAATTTTCCTTTGGTAGGGGTTGAATAAAAATAATGTTATAAACTATGCCATCAATAACCAGGGAGCACAGAGCTTCCATGCTTCCACTTGGGATTACACCATTCTTAGCAAATCCATATGACAGCCTCACTTAGCACTGTGGCCAGCTAAGGCCCATAGGCCCACTGTTCATAGCAGGACCCGGAGGAACGAGGGCTATCGAAAATCGTTCTAACAGACTTCACCTTTGCTTCCCTTCTCTCAACATTTTCCTAATCCATTTCAATCCCTTTTGTTGTCTTCAGTAGCATTTTATATAAATGCACGACCTACATGCTACACATATGCACATAGATTAGCATATAGCACCAAATACGCCGGGAATCTCCAAGCACACCAGCAGAGGACATCTACTTTAAGAGGCATAGCTTCTGATCTCATTGCAGGCTGCAACATCAAGAAAGAGCAGTGTACTCTGGAGAGAAGTCCTGCTGTTGAGTAATGGCTATTAGAATTTGTGGACATTCTATGACCGAGAAAAGCCTGTTAAAATTCTTGAACAATTCTGGCAGATACATAAAGATTCAACTCTACAGAATTCTTTAATTTGGCTGAATTGTAAACTTTTGATTTATTTTTGGGTGTGAGGGGTAAAGATAGAGGCTTATTATTTGCAATGGAGCTCCACCAATTGGCAAAAAGGGAGAATGAAGAAACACTGATCAGTTTAGAAAGGTGAGGATTAGTCCATGGTTCGACCTTTGGAAAGCCAATTAAATAATCTGGGTTGTCATTTGATCTGTATGGTAAAGAGACATACTTTATGAATATGTATTATTTCTTCACCATTGTTTGACGACTGAAGGTCTCTGCTCATTTTGATTAGTTAAAGCACAACAAAATGGCATAAATCCTGGTGAAACTGTCCATTCTTCGGACCCTGATACTTAATTGTAGTCCATCTAAAATGAACTAAGCTAGTCAGTTCAGGTCTCAGAAAGTGGAATTTTAAGGGCTGAGCTCTGTCTTTCTGACTCCTTAGAAGTCCTCTTCTGTGGTGGTAGCTTCCATAAACCATAAAGGAACTTTGGATCTTTATTTAAATGCCTAACATACAAAATAATATTGGCAGTGTTTAAAAGTAAGGGTAGCATTCCTTGTAGAAATATACAATTTCAAATTGACACATTTTAAATAGTTAGTAAATGTACTTTAAAGTTTTGATTTAAAACAAAAACATCAATAGTTCTTTTTAAATTATTGATTTTAGATAAAACTTAGTAGTAGTTTATATTTTAAGTACAGATGCAAATTAAAACAACAAATTTCAGTGTCCCTATTTGAAAATGGAGAAAGAGATTTCTCTTCTCTCCTTTTTCTCAGAAAATTTAAGCTTAGAAAATTTGTAATTATAAGTATTTTTCATCCCTTTGAAATGTATATAAATCCCTTTGAAGAGAAGATAGGCTTTTGTCAACTGGTCTTTCCAGTAAGCTTTTTGGCTCCGAATATCTTTTCTCCAAAACTTGGGTGTCAACTCTTTGAAATGCAAACATCAAGGGAAATAGCATCCCTATCTGCAAGTTTTTATGGGAAGGTAGGGAGGAGCCTAACTTCCCTGGGGGGTGACCTTACCCAAAATTGCCAAACTATGTTCTGATGGTATTGTTTGATAAAGCTATTCAGTTGACAGGGAAGGCCATTCCAATTACCAGGTAAAGTTAGGATGGCAGGTAGCGCAATGGTGCTGTGAATTTGTCTTTCTCTGCTTTCTTTGTGTATAGGATTTCTGGGCTGGGGTAAGTTTTTTTTTTTTTTTTCTAATTATGTGTCCCCAACAGTATTTAACCTGATTTTAAATTTGGTTTTTTCTTGTTTTGAATTTTCTTCCTACCAACTAAATTCAACCTTAACTATAATCCTGGGCAAGAAGAGGAGGATTCCTATGTTGCTTAACAATTTCTGTGGAGGACAGTTGCAATTTATGATCATGTTTTCCAGTCTTAGTAATTGTACTACTTTCAGTATGCCAAGTTCTCACAAATAAAACAATCAAGCAAAAAAGATGTAAGCTATCAAAGGAATGTTAATAATTTTTAAAATAAGAAAGCAACCCATTTAGATGAATTTCCATTGAAAAACAATCTTTGAAGTTGTGTAAGAAAAGTTCTAGTCAATTAGAATAGTTTGTCAACAACCCTGGCTAAAACCATCTTAAAATAAATGTAAAACTAATAAAACTCTAGTCAGAATCCTATGATTCTATTTGTGAAGATAATGCTACTTATCACTAAAAAGAATGTATTTAATAATATTTGTTATTTAAACAGAACTTTCTCTTCAAGGAAAATACAAGAAAGCAAAGACTTGGGTTTCTTTTGAATATAAATGTTAAAATCGTAGACATCTATATATTTTAAAGTATCTCCATTCAAGCATCCTTAAAGTCACTCTGTAATCAATAGTTTCATTAGATGTTTCTCCATCTGCCATCACCACATGCACATGGAAGTGAGAAATCCTATTCTGTGAAGTGATACTTTAATAATTATTTTTAAATCAAGTGTCTAGAAGGAAGTTTACAAATCTTCCAACCTGCAAATTTTCTTAAAGATCAATTAAACCACAAAACATATTTTCCTCTATAAATGACAATTTTCCACCTTATAAAAATGTAGATGTTTTGCTACTTTAGATTTTTTAAACAGTAAAATGTTCATAATGCTTTTCCTAAGTTTTATCATTCTTGCTATACTTTTCTATAAAATGCTATGCAGAGACTTAAAACAAAGTCCATTAGCCCAGCTATAGTTTCTTTATAGAGTTTGATTATTATTTTTAAGTATAAATTTGGTTTTTCCGAGAAGAGAGAGGTTAAAGAACAGTGCATATTTATCTGGGTATTCTTAATGTCCAACCTCCACACCATCTAGACATCCTAAATGATTAGGTGTTGAAGGTTAGATTTGATGTCATTCAAAAAACAATTTTTTTGGCCTGGCAATAATATCATAGACTGTCCTAAGACCTCAAAGTCATAGGTTATATCAACCTGCTTTCAGGAGAGATGATGTCATTTCATAAAAATGATTGAAGTTACAGAAGAAGACAATTTGCATCAATATCTTTTACTAGCTTTGTTTGAGTAGTGCTAAAGAGCACATTGTTTATGTACGTATTTGTTCAGGAAAATTCCATGATGACTCAATTGTGAAACTTATTACTTTAAGGAACCTGACATTTAAACACTGATTCAGATCATGAATTTTTGTCTGCATGCAATCAAACTTAATTGATGTCTATAGTACTCAAACTATTGTGCCAGATACTGTTTAGTTCTAAGTAAAACGTCTATCAGGTTGTGCTATTAAAAATGAAAGTGCTGTGACTTCTCCACGCACTTGCTCTGATTTGCTTGCTTAGAGTTTTATATGTCGCTTTCATATCCCACTAAGGAACAAATATCTGAAAGCTAAGTGGAATCAAAGTGCCTCAGAGTTGGAAGGATTCTAAGAAAAGCATTCCGTTTCCTTCTCCGGTCACCACTACATTTTCTCAGATAGACAAAACTCATTCACAGAATATTTTGAAGAATAACAATCTCTTTGAATGTGTAAGAGACCTGAGTCTAAGAAAACTGGTTACATAACCAAAGCTGTTACTTTAGAGAATGATTTTAATTTATTTTCTCTTAGATGAAGCGAAATTTATTGTAAGCTTCTTTGATAGCATCTTAAATAGTAAATAAATTATAATCTTAAATCTGACTTTCTTATTTAAATGAATATTTTTATTTTTTACAATTTTATCTTTTAGAAGATAAATATGTTTAATTTATTTTTGAAGATAATATATTTAAAAATAAATTCTTGAATTCGAATTCATGTTCGGTTACATATATATTGTATTTGTAGGGAAGATATTTAAAAACTTTTAATTTTTTTTATTCTGATGTCTTTTTTTCTAAAAAATAAAATATAATTAGTACTCTTCTCACTAATCAGAAAAAGTACATTATACCCAAGCTTAGATATATATTTTTAAATTCTCTAAATTAAGGTATTCTTTTTTTTTTAAGAAGGACAGTGAGAGAGAGAGAGAGAGAGAGAGAGAATCAATTTTTATTGAGTTTTCACATGGCTTTCATTGCTCCGACACTTAGTTGTGTACATGGGTGCTGGGGTTTGAACCCGTGTACTTGCACATGCCAGGCAAGCACCGTAACCACTGAGCCACCAATCCAGCCCCAAAATTAAGGTATTCTTTGAGAGTATGCAATTTTTTTATTTAATAAGAGTTAAATTTAATTATGTAAAATCAGAACTTTTAAATTCATATATGTTATAACCTCAGATATTTATTATTCTTATACCAATTTGCATTAGGTTCAATGATAAACAATCCCTTTTTCTTTAACATCTTCAACTAGATTTTATGTTCTGAGTCTATTGCTGTTTGGAAGCACACTTTGTGTCATATGTCATCAAGACAAGATAAATGGTGAAATAATTGTTTATTTAGGACTAACATACTTCCACAGCAGCCATAGCTAAAGAAACATGAAATTATAATGATCAAACTAGAAAATGATTAGTGTTTTGATATGTTGTGAGCTCCAAAGAACAATTGTGGAGATTACATAGATTCAACAATATTTGGTCCTGAGTTTGTGGTAAAACTTTGGGTATTCCATAAGGAAGGCTTTTAAACATTTCTTTTAAGAAAATTGCTTTAAAATTTCTTAAATTATCAATTAGTTCTGTGAGCAGGGGCGAGGTCCTTGTTATGTTCCAAGCTGAGACATCCTTAAGCATGTCCATATCCATCTCTAAGGTTGCGTAAGAAAGGTGTTGGTAGAGAGTAATGGACTAAGGTGTACAAGAGAATAGCTGTAGCTGCCTGGTAAATAAGAAAGTGCTGGAAAGGTACACTTTAAATATGAGAGGAACTCAATATGGAATTGCAAACTTTTCTATTTCTATGTCTAAAAAATGAGCAAGAATTTTTAAATATACGTACATGTATAAATATCATAACATTATTGGTGTGCGTATCTGAACTGGATATGCATTCTACATCTAATATTTACATTATGATTTCATTATTACTTTTAAAGGTCAGTCTGTGAATTGTAAGGTATTTTTATAACTTCCATTTTGCATTTACTAATGCATGTTTATATAGGAGAATAGAAGTTATTCTCTCTTACTGGTATACAGCATTTTCACAGAAAAAATTAAGAAAATCAACTACTATTGTTTCATTAGCTCCTGTATCATGAATTTACAACACTACAGGTACACAACCCATCATCCAGACAATCAAGATCATGAATATTTTGGGAAAATGATTTTGAAACAAAACCTGTCCTGAACTTATTTATTGCTAGTTATAGTGTTTACCTGCCTTAGAGTGGAAATGCATGCATTTCATTGCATGCATATTAAAATTTGATTACTATGTGAAGTGCAGACCCTACCATGAGAATTATATAATACACAATATATGCATCAAATTAACCTTACAAAACTTGACAAATTCCAAGTTATCAAATACATCTAGTCCCAAGCGTTTTGGATAAAGAATTGGGACTTGTGTTATTTAAACCAAGGTGAGATCTTAAATCTCTCTGATTAGAAGTTGCACATATCAAATTATTTTTGCATCATCTATTTTCCCTGAAGGTCAACTAGACAAACAAAATAACTGTAAGTCACTTAGAAGTCAAACAGTTTAATACCCTCTGTTTGAGCCAAGGAAACATTAGTTTGTTTAAAGTCATGTGGCTCAGAAGTAGATGATATCGGGACTGAAACAACTATATGTGATGTCAGTTCACCAGTAACAAAATGAACATGAGCATCTACAAAGCATTCCTACAGAGATGCAGATGATACCTTGATCTCAATGTGTTCAAAGTTTAACTCACTTTGTCTCCTCTATTTCCTAAACCTTTCCTTCAATGCTGCATGCTGGTTAAAGGCATCGCCACCTTATTGGATACTCACTTTTTTTGTTTTTTAAGAGAGAGGGACAGTGAGAGAGAAAGAGAGAGAACCACTTTTATTTAGTTTTTCATTTGGCCTTTGTTGTTTTGACACTTCCTTGTTACCTGGTGCTCGGTTCGAACCCACAGACTCACACATGCAAGTCAGGTGCCGTAACCACTGAGCCACTGCTCCCGCCCTGGTACTTTAGTATTGCTGTGTCTCTTTGCTCTTTCAGGTCCATTCAGTTAATGAGTACCCTCAGTTTTATCTTCAATGTCTTTTCCCTGTTGAATTTGAGTCTTGCTGATATCTCCTGCTTGAAGACGGCTGATGAGTTTATTGGCTAGACTGCTGCAAGCTTACATGAGCTGACTATAAAGATCCCTGTCTCCTACTCCTTCTGTACTTGCCCAGTCACTCATACATCACACTGCTAACTCAGAGAGCAGCATTCTGGCCACGGATGTTCCTTCTGTACTAAGTGGCCATCCCAATCCCCCAAGAGTAAAGCATATGCCCCATGACAGAGGCACTTGAAGATGAGGAAGTCATGATGTCTGTCCTTGTCAGAGTTGCCTTTGCATTCCTCTGCAAAACCAACTACCTGAACCAGCACCCAGAGGGACAACTAAATACCTCTCGAGGGTGCATGACTGTAAAGTCGTGAAAGTGAATAATACCTGTGAGTTACCTGAAAGGAAAAATAGTAGATATTTACATTGTTACCTTCCCCTGTCCAATTTACAGTAGGAAAATCTGTCTGAGAAACTGAAATGACCCCCCAAATTAAAAATGCTTTAAAATATTTGATATTTTTATAATGTTTTAAATTTTGATATCTTTTAATATAACTAAATTTTGATGTGAAAGAAAAATGAATGGAAATAAACTTATACTGTCAATAATAATTGTTACTATTATAAAAAATAAGTTATATTTCTATCGTGGGTATGGGAAGTTGAAGTTGAAAAATAGTTTGTGGCTTTTATTTAAAAAATGACAATGTGTATCTGGAAATTGTGAAGGTGTAGAGAAAATAGTAGCCCTTCTACCCTGTTGATAAAAATGTAGATTGATGAATTCAATGTGGAAAATAGTATGGTGTTTCCTAAAGAAATCAAAAATAAAGCTGCCACATGAACCAGCAATCCATCTCATGCCCAAAGGAAATTAAATCAGTACCTCGTATGGATACCTGCCTTCCCATGTTCATTGCAAAACTATTTATAATCTCCAAGAAAAGGAAGGAATGACAGTGCCATGAATGGGTAAGGCGTGGGATCACAGGTTATGGTTCTGCCTTAACAAAGAGGAAAATCTGACATTTTTGACACATGACTGACACCGAGGACATTATGCTAAGTGAAACAAACCAGATACAGAAAGAAAAGTGCCGCATGACCTCACATGTAAGTGTAATATATTTTTAAATACAATCCATAGTTAACATTATATTATATACTAGTAGTTTATAAAAAGAATAAATTAGGTAACATGAAATGATAGGTGCATTGATTTTCTTTAATATAATATAGTCATCACTATGTATGTGAATATCAGGATAAGGATACCCAAGGTCATAGTGCACAAATTAAATACATACAATGAAAAGATTAAAAAAGAAATGATTTTTCTTTACTATGACGAGGCACAGTCCTATCCTGGGAACTATATTTGACTTTTAGAAAAGTGTGTGCTTTGGACATGTGTGCACTTACCCATCCCACCTCACTCCTACAGTCCGACAGGAAGGTGACGCCGCATGGACTTTTCATTTTCTGGTAGAGAAAGTTGAAAGAGATTGCACTTGAGAGGCTTCTGCTGGATAACAGAACAAACTGTGCAATGTACACTGACACCTGAGGATGACCTCGAACAACATCAACACTAGCAGTTTCTCTAAAGAAAGGTAAAGATTCAAACTGGATGGATTTTGAAAAAAGGTAGTGTTTCCATAGATGGCACAACTACAAACATCAGAAGGACAGACATTGGGATTGCTGCCTCCATGAGCAGATTTGCTCTGGATACTTTTTATTCAACCTTTCAATCTTTCCATGCAGTCACTCAGATTCAATAATATGAACATTAAGTTCATTGGCAGTCAACATATTTTTCATTAAGGACGTCGGTCCTTCTGTGAGTCTGGTGCAGTAATATGGCCTTTGAGTTGGACATTTTGGGGAATAAATGAACAATTGAAAAGCTTGAGACAATAAGAAAGATAAGAGTATAAGGCGGAAAGATAAGCGTGTGAGGCAGTGCTGCCTCGTGTCTTTTGCTATGGAAGGGTTTCCATACAGAGAAAGATTCATGTTTAAATTCCCTAGATTATGTTCCACACATTCCTGCTCCCCCTCTTGTCTATGCTTCCTGAGTTAGCATTTCTGTGGTTCTGCTTCAAGAGGAACTTTGAGAGGCTTTAGAGCAGTGACTGGGTGGTTACAGCTCTTGCCTGGCATGCACGAGGACATGGGTTCAAACCCCAGCACCGCATACACAACCAAGAGTTGAAGCAGCGAAAGCCACATGGAAAACTAAATGAAATTTATTCTCTCTCTCTCTCACTGTCCCTTTCTCTCTTAAAAAAAAATAAAAGGAACTCTGAGATATGTAACAATTAGAGATTTCCAATTGGAAAAAGAAAAGAAAATCACTTATGGGAGCAGAATAAAGTTGAGGAAATGATGTTGGAGCAAATGGATATCTCTAAGAAAAAATGAACTTTGGTCCTCATCTTACATCGTACATAAAAATCAACTGAAGAAAACTCAAGATCCTAAATGAGAAAAATAAACTAATAAAGCCTTAAGGATAACATAGCAGAATGTGTTATCATAAATGTAGATTTTAAAGTAGGGTACAACAGCACTAGCCATAAAAAGATAGCAATATGACAACTTGGTCTTCAAAGAAAGAACTTTTTTAATGAAGAGAAGATCATGGATTCTGTAACTGCTGGATGAATGTTTTATTAATGTATACTGGGTCCATTGGTCTATAGCATAGTTGACCTCCAGTATTCATTTGTTGATTTATTTATCTGGATGATGAACACATTTATGAAAATGGAATGTTGGCTCTTCCCAATTATTATTATACTGTAATCTCTGTCTCTCTAGATCTGATGTTTAATATAATTGCATATTCCATTCTATGGTGGATATTAGTTAATAATTATTATTTCCTCTAGTTTCATGGACCCCTTTATTATATGGTGCCCTTCTTTTTCTCTCCACAGTTTTTGATATGTCAATTTTAACTGACAAACGCATGGCTACTGATACTCAAATTTGGCCTCCATTGGCATGGGTAATTTTTCACAACTCTTTCCTTTTAGTCTATGTGTGTTTAATAGAGATTTTTGTAGGTAGCATACACTTTTGTCTTTTAAAAATAGCATTCAGTCTCTCTATATTTTAAAAAAAATTTTAAAGAGAGGAAGAGGGAAAGAGAGGGGGGGAATCCATTTTTATTCATCATTCATCTCGTTCGGGTTTCCCTAACACGCAACCGAACGGGTCTTGGGGTTGAAACTCAGGTCCTCGCACATAACAGGCAAGTACTGCAACTGCTAAGCCACCACTGTGGCCCCAGTCTCTATATTTTTAAATTCAGGAGCATAATCCATTTATAGTTAATGTTGTTAATGATAAGTTAGAACCCCAGCAATTTTGTTAACTATTTTCTGGGTTTTTTATTTTTATTTTTTGTTTCTTTTCATCTATCTTATTGTTTATTTTTGTGTTTTGCTGGTCTTGAAAGTATAGACTTTGGGGTTTTTTTCTTTTTCATTTGTATATATGTACATGAATTAATTTTATTCTTTTGTGTGCTTTCTGAATGGTAGTTATCATTCATTAATGTACAGACATAGGGTTTCTTTAAGCATTTCTTACAGGGTCAACTTAGTGATGATAAAATCCTTTAGCTTTTGCTTGTCTTAGAAAGTCTTATTTTCCTTAATTTATGAAGTATAACTTTCCTGGGTATAACTTGGCAAGAGAAGGAAATTAAATGCATCTAAATTGAAAAAGAAGAGGTCACATTAGGCCTATTTGCAGATGACATGGCCTTATATATAGAAGAAAGCCAAAGACCCAACCAAAAATCTGTTGGAATTTACAAACCAGTTTTGTGATGTTTAAGGATACAATATTGACATACAAAAAGGTGAATATTTTACACCAATAATAAAGTGTATACTAGTAAAGAAATTTTCAAAAATGGAGCACCATTCATAATTACATACAAAAATAAAATACCCTGGAATAAATTTAACCTAGGAAACATAAAATCTCTCTACTAAAAATTGCAACGTACTCATGAAAGAACTCATACAGGACACACACACATGTACACACACACGTACACACACACAATAAAAATGGAATGTAACAATATAGTTAGATGAACTATACTACCCAAAGTTATCTATGGATTTAATGTGATTCCCAATAAATACTAAATAATATTGCCACTCTTCATACAACTGGAAAAAAAATCACAAAATTTATATGGGACCACAAAGACCCAGAATATCCAAAGCAATCTTGTGTAAGAAAATGGCAACAACATGGTACCAACATAAAAACACGCATGAAGACACAAAGATCAGTGAAAGAAAAAATCCAATTCAGAAATTAATCGACATATTTACAGCCACCTGATTTTTGACAAAGACACAGGGAACATAGGTTATAGAATGCACAGCTTTGTCAACACCTGGTGCTGGGGAAACTAGATACAGGGGTGCAAAAGAATGAAACTAGTCCCCTACCTCCTGCAATGTACAGAAACCAACTCAAAGTGGATCAAGGTCCTGGATGGAAAACTATGTAATTACTAGAAGAAAACAAAAGTGAAATACCTAAAGTCAGTGGGAAAGGCACATTTAAAAATCTAGAACCTCCCCAGCACAGGCAACAAAAGCAAAAGTAGACAAGTGAGGTGACATCAATTTAAGATGCTTCTGAACAGTAAAGGAAACACTGCATAGAGTCAAGAGACAGTCCGCAGAACTGAAGATGTTTTCACAAACCAGTCATCTAAGCAGGGTTCACATTCAGACCATACAACAACTCAACTCAACAGCCCCCCAAAACATCAATGCAAATTTAAAAACCATAGATAAGTAGAGGAGAGGGGAGAGGGAGGGAGAATAGAGCGGTATCTAGGGAGACAATCAACAATGTAGCATACTCATTATCTCCCTGAGGATCCAATAATATGTATGCAATCATTTGATTCTGGAAAATTCATAACCTAAGCATTTACATTGCTTGTAGGGGTGAAATATAGAAGAATCAAGAGACTAGAGTGAGGGCAATGTGGAGGTAATTATGATTTAACAATATGTGCATAACATATGGTTACTTTTTTTTTTCTTAAAGAGAGGGACAGTGAGAGAGAGAGAGAGAGAGAGAGAGAGTCAATTTTATTCAGTTCTTCTTGGCTCTGACACTTCATTGTGTACCTGGTGCTGGGGCTCCAACACAGGTCCTCGTACATGCCAGGCAAGCACCACAATCATTGAGCCATTGCTCCAGCCCTCTTACTATTACTTTATATGCATTTATGATTGTACAATAACTCAACTCCTTAATAAAAATTTTAAAAATGTGCAAATGATCTGAGTGTATGCTTCTCAAAAGAAGACATATGAATGACCAACAAGTATATGCAAAACACTCATCACAAATTATCAGACACGTTCAAATCAAAACCATATTAAGGGGCTGGAGCAGTGGCTCAGCAGTTACAGTGCTTGCTTGGCATGCGTGAGGACGTGAGTTCGAACCCCAGCAGCATGTACACAACGAAGTGTGGGAACAATGAAATCCACATGAAAAAACTAAATAAAAAATTGATTCTCTCTCTCTCTCTCTCTCTTTCTTTCTCAATGTCTCTCTCAAAAAACATTAAAATATCAATCGTCTTATCGTTGATGATTGCTATTAATCAAAAAACTTTGCTTATCAGCAATTGCTGATAAGGAGGCTGGAGCTGTGGCTTGGAGGTTGGAGTGCTTGACGGCCCGCATGAGGACCTGGATTTGCACCATAACACCACTTACACAACTAAGTTTTGGAGAAACAAAGGCCAGAAGAAAAAATAAGTAAAGCTGATTTTCTCTCTCTCTTTCTCTAAAACAAACAAAAAAAATTGCTGATCAGGATGTGGAAAAAGGAGACAGTTTGTGTAAATTAAGGAAGTACACTCGTTACGGAAATTAGTATGGTGATTTCTTAAAAAGCCAAAGATATAGTTCCCACATGGTTCAGCAAGCCCACACCTTTGTATTAGTCCAGTGGAAACAAAATCATTATAATACAGAGATTCTTGAATACCCATGTAATTAGAGTGCTATTGACAAATATGCTATGAAGATATTCATTGGTGGATGAATGATAAAATAAAATTTTATATATATATACATACATACATATATGTAGATATATGTACATATATGTGTATATATACATACACTAAATTATTTATCCATAAAAAATAAAATCTTATCATTTGCAGCAATAACATGGAACTGGAGGATAGTATATTGAATGAAATAAACCAGATGGAGAAAAAAAAATATCACATAGAGTTACTTGTTTACGGAAGCTAAATGGTGGTCAGAGAGAAGTAGAGAGCTGAATGGTTATTTGAGTCCAGGAAGTGGTGAGGATAAGAGTGTTATTGGATGACAAACATAGCTTTATTTATTTACTCACTGATTTATTTACTAATTTATTTTTTGTAGGGCTGGCAGTAGTTTTAAAGCTATTTAACACAATACAGCAACTATAAACTGTAATAATGCATTAATTAAATATTTCAAAAATAATATAGAAGAATAATTTGGAGGTACCAAGCAGATAGAAATGAAACTATTTGAGATAAGAATGCTAATTAACCTGATTTGATCATTATAAATTCCGTACATGTCAAATTATCATTGTACCACACAATGAATACAAATATTCTATATAAACTTAACAGTGAAAAATAATAGAAATTTTAAAAATTGAGAATTATTTATCAAATGATATAATGAAGAGGAAATTGCAAACTGTAGAATAGAAAGAAAGATATCCACTAATGTCTAACAAATGCACATCAGAATTATTTAAGTGGAGGAGGACAACGTTGCTGCTTAGCTTAGCATGCAGAAAGATCTGGCAGACAAAAATATATAAACATGTACAAACCAATTAATCTATGAACATGCACAAACTACCTGATTAAACACACACACACACACACACACACACAGAGTTGAATTCACTCCACAAAATAAGAAGTAAATTAAAAAATGAGAAGAAGCTCAACAATATCTATCATCAGGGACATGCTAATTAAAACAACAATGAGATAATACTATACCTTCCAGAGTTGCTAAAAGTGAAAGCATAGATAATACTAAGTTTTGCCAAGTTTGTAGAGAAAATGGAACATTCATTTACTCTGGCCACAGTTTGGATTGGTAAAGTTATCTTCGAACACTGCTCAGGAATATTTTCTGAATCTACATTCCATATGCCCTTTGATCTAATATTTCCACTCCCAGTGTGGGCCCAAGAGGGAGCTGTAAGAGCAACTAGGTCTTTCTTGGGTCTACCTCTAGTCCAGCCTGAGCAACTGTCCCTTTGTAAATGCTATCTCCACACACCAAGGGGTTCTGTTTCTCCTCCTGGAGATGGCCGCATGTCCCTCAATGCATACGCCTTACATTGGTCCCCAAAAATCTCTCCCTGAGATCACCCACATTGTCCCTGGAATGTGAATCTGCTTTCCTAAATAATTTTATCCCTAAAAAATAAAGAAAAGAAGACATGTTAAGAGTTTTAATTCCAGTTTTAATTATAATATCTCAAAGCTGAAAATAATTCAGATGCCTTGCAATAGGAGGGTAAATTTAGTATATTCCCATAACAGAACGTAATATCATGATTAAAAAAGCAGTGTGATGTGGCTGGCATAATCATGGGAGAATGTTGTGGGTGTCATAATTAACAAAGAGCCCTGACAAAAGGCAACCCACTACAAGGCTTCAGTCACATGTAATTCAAGACTGGAAAAGATTCATCAACTGTACAAGTCAGAATAGTGGTTACCCTGGAAGACACACAGACTGAGAAGGGACCCAAGGAACTTGAGGGGTAATGGATATTCTACTTGGGCTGGGTGGAAATGTGTGTGTGTGTGTGTGTGTGTGTGTGTGTGTGTAAGACTTCAAATCAGTCACTTAAAACACAGTATTAATGATATATCAAAATACAAAATTAACAAAAATGTAGTAGGGATAAATTCATTGTAAGTGATAAGTCGTGATTCAGAGAGGAAAGAGTTATTGTACTAAGAATTATTTTAGTCAATGGTCATTATTATTAAAGTACCTGGAAGATGAAGACACAGTTGTTACCCTAAGGAAGTTCAAGCTGTTTGTGATGAGTTTGTAAGAGGTGAGATGGTTCTAAGTTGAAAAGGCAGGGTTTCTGTGGTAGTGAAACTGGGAAGTGCTTGCATAATTTAAATATGAAACACTGCTCAATCTGATGGACTGCTGTTTGCAGTTAATAACGTTGTGATCCCCAAACTGTTTCTCTATATTGTCTATAAATATTTTCTTTTCCTTTCTTTGACATTCTGTTTTCTCTTCCCTTCTAACCCTCTTTCCTTTCTCCCTCCCTATCTCTTTTCCTTCTTGCTATTGTTCTTTCTTTTATAATTTCTTCAAATAAACCTTCAGGTAACCTCAACTCACAAAATTTACATATTCTGATGAACTCATTATGTTAGATGTGTCATCAGAAAGAGAGAAATTTAGACAGAAAACTAAATTCCTAAATACCACCGAGCCACAAGCTGCAGAAATGGGTCTCAACAATGACATACATAAGATATTGTGAAAATAAGTCAAGATTTCACTTGAACTCCAATGTGAAAATCGTATCCCTCCTGATCCCATCTGGGGTGGACAGAAAATGCATCAAGATGACGCTGAGGCTTGACTGGAGGTGTTTCTCCTTCTGCCGCAAGCCCACTGAAATGCAAGTTAAGGAACTTGCTCAGTGTTGCATACTTGTTGCTATTAGATTTTTTGTTTGCTTATTGTTTTTTTTTTTTTTTAAGAGAGTGGGACAATGAGAGAGAGAGAGAGAGAGAGAGAGGGAGAGAGAGGTAGCTGGGAAGTGGTAGATCTTCTTTTATTAAGTCCAGTGCTATTTCTATTACTTCAGAGTTATTACAAACATCTAGTCTCTTCCCATAATAAACAGTAGAAGTAGTGGTGATCTTTAAAAAAAAAAGAGAGAAGGGGAGAGAGAGAGAGAGAGAAACATTTTTATTTAGTTTTTCATGAGGTTTTTGTTGCTCCAACACTTCGTTGTATACATGGTGCTAGGGTTTGAACCTGCATCCTCACGCATGCCAGACAGGTGCTATAACTGGTGAGCCACCATTCCAGCCCCATGTTGCATCAATTTTAAGTAATGTAAAAGCCCGTTTTTGAAACCTACTGTGGGCCCAGAGTCCATATTTTCATGATTAGCATGACATACTGCTTTATAGTACCTATAATTATGAGAATAACAACATAGAATTATTGTGAATATGCATTCAATTAGTGCTTTAAACCCCTTAGAACATTCCTAGCATGAACTATCCAACAAGATTTACTAGATTTTGTCATTTCTAGGTTATAATAATAATAACATCATTTTCTAATGAGTTTTAAATAAAACAGCGATGCATACAAATTACTTGGGACATTAACGTTGCTTACATTTTTCATTATTTTATAACTGTGACTATCAGCTATAAAGAACAGTATTTTTAAAAAGAAAGTAATTCAACTTTAATCTGCTCTACATTATAGCTATTACCTAGTGCATTTAAACAATTTCACTAAATATTATATATCTTTTTAAACTTTAAATAAAAAAAATTCCAAAATTCTGAACAGATTCATGTTATTTTTGCTGAGATGAGAATCTGACAGTGCCAAATTAAGTAAAAATATTAAGGGAGAGTAAATCAGATGTATCTACTGGAAAAAAATCTTTGTTGATAGATTCTTTAGTATTTTGAAGTATTCTAAAGCTACATATTTACCTATAATGTATGGGTTTTTATTTTGAAGTTTCAAACTCATTCAAAATCAGAGGAATCTACCAGCAGCACAAGCAAAGAAATACGTGATTATCCATATAATTCAATCTTTATGAAATAAATTTAGAAAGATATTTCTATACCTTCCCAAAGAATTTAAATGTAATTTATTTTACTTCTTTAGCTAGATAGTAAATTGTTAAAAACAAAATTAAAAAAAGAAACAGTGATTGGTTCCTTTTTAATCTTACTTTCCTCCATATATTCTCTGCCTTGGTGAATGTTAGATCCACCTACCAGGGAAATGAGTGGATGAATGAGTGAATGGAAACCTACAAGTAATTTGTTATGGATTTTAAATTAAACTAGAGAAGTAGAGTTTGTTATTTAACAATAAATTCCCTAAGAGTTTGAAAATAAATATATCCACAAGAAAATATTTTCTTCTTCAGGTTAGTAATTTAATCAGGTAGTTGGTATAAAGCAACGAATAGGATGTCCACATACATTCTGGATAATTCTTGCCTTTCTGATGCCACCCCTAGCGAAGTTATGTAGAACCAAGATGAACATAGCAACATTCTGACAGATTGGTAATAAAATGCATTATCTCCTGAAGGGACACTGTACAAGAAAAGAGGAGAAAGCACAGACACGCCTGTCAAACCAGGCATACCAGCATATGACACAGGGAAACAGCTGGGTTGCTCTATGCTTTTTCCCAAAACTGTGCTTGTTAAATTTTACGTATCCAGGTAACTCTTTGGGAAATGAAACTTCAAGAATTTTAACAAAATTTGTTCAACAACAATTGACTTTTATTTTTTGTTGTTTAATTAGAAGGTAATTCTGACACATCTAATCCAAAGCTCTCATTAAATACTGGCAGTAAAAGCTTTAATGTCAATCATGTGGAAGCTATGTGGATATGAAAGATTCTTTTTAATTATCATAGAAGCATTTTAAAAGAACAATTTCATGGCCAAGATATTCAAATAATGTGAACCAATTTATATTTGCATAAAAATATGGGAATCACATTAAAAAAAAATATGACCAAAATCATTTTATTAAAATTTACTTCCTTATATATAAACTAAATGATTATATAGTCTTTTTATTCCACTGCATGTTTATTATTGTTCATACATAGGAGCTACTTATTTCCTGCTATTTTAAACTATCAATTAAGTTGCAGTTAGTATAAAATTAACTAACATAAAATGATTTTTACAAATGTGATCAGGGGCTGGAGCAGTGGCTCAGCATTTACAGCACTTACCTTGTGTGTGTGAGGACCTGGGTTCGAACCCCACAACAACATACACAACTAAGTGTCAGAAAAACAAAACCCATTTGAAAACATAAATAAAATTGATCCTCTTTTTAAAAAAAGAATGCATCCAAAGAGAAAAGTGGCTAGAAATAGTATTCAAATTTTAGGGATTTTTTTTTTTTTTGGCTCTTGGGTACAAAAGATTACCGAATGAAATAATTTACATCAGTTCAGGAATACTGTCTTCTGTGTATTCATCTCATCAGTACATTTGTGACCCCGTAATCTAATCTTCACTTACTTTCGTAATTAATGCATATTGTTTAAGGTTTTCAAGTGACTATTTCAATATCTACATTTCATGTGCTGTGAGGTGATATATTTATATGACTAGAATATTCATCAATATTATGAGTCATAAATTTGTGAAGTCTTGTTTATAAATGATTAACATTTTTCAACAAACTGTAAGAACTCTTAGTATAGTTCATATTTAAGATACAAGAGGATGTTTTCTGTAGAAGGAGCTCCTCTTTCCAAAATTCGCCTTCTCTAGATTTAACTCTAAATTTCTGTTTTCCATTGCTTTATACTTTCTAAAACAGAAAAGCAGATTAAAGCTATTATTTTTAATGATTTAGATTGACTCATTTTGGAAGCTATTACCTATAATCCAATTAGATGCTTTGAGAAGTTGTTTTGGATTTCAGTTATTTCAGTCATATTAAAATACAAGATTTCCTTCTTTAGCTTATATCTGGCTTGAAGTGCAAAGAAGAGTGAAATTTTGATAAATAGAGATCAGAATAAAATTCTAGTTCCTTTGTAAGAAAAGCATATGTTGCATTTTAGTTGGAGAATTCAGATAATTTTAAAGTGTGAAAAAAATCAAATATTGAGATATGATTTGGAGCTACACACAACAGTGCCAACTCTTGTATACAAAACACTTCAAAGCATGTATTCTGTTTTTAAAGAAACTTGGCTCATTGAATCCTAGAAATGCAGAAATACAACCACAATTTCCCAAGATCAGGGAGTAATTTAGGGCTGGTAACATTACTTTTTAAAATCCATTACTTGATATGATCATGTGTTTACTATATATTATATTTAAACAAATATAGATGGAGCCTAACAAAAAAGGCATTCAGATATTTCTCATAAAAATACCAGAGGCTACGGAACCAGCACAGTGAAATTCATGGTGCTATTGATTTTCCTAGAATATTGACCTCTGCAGCCAAATTCCTTGTTCAGTGGAGAAACAAATTTACAGTAGCTTTAGTTTCCACAGAGCATAGCTCCTGGCTGCCATTTGGCTTTATTGCAATCTAGAAAGAAGTTTTCCTTGTTGATTTTCCCGTTATCCCTATGTATGCTTCCTGATCTCCCACGGTATTAACACCACAAATGGGCAAAAAATGGTGGTGGCAGCTCGTTGAGAAGGATTGTTCATGACGTTATTGCACTCTGTCATTCACCTTTTATTTGTTTACAATGCTCAGAGATTGATTTTTGAGGTACATGCCAGTCAGCCATATCTGCTCCATGGTACAACATAAAAGAGATGCCATACTTGAAAACATAATGCTGTTGTTAATGTGGCTTATTCAAGACGTGGGAATGGAACTGGACATATCACTTGTTACCAGAAAAAAAAAAAAAAAAAAAACCTGACTGTTCTACCCTGCAGTTTAGGGATTATTACCAAATGCTAAGGTTATGTGTCAGGTTCCCAGCAGGTAATGGATTACATTGTCATGTTGGGAATTCAGCCAGAGTTCAATGAGAGTATTGATAAAGATGTAACAAAACTTAGCAAAATCAAAGGACATTGTGTACTGTTATTAGGCTTAAGCCTGAAAAATAAAATGAAGTTATAGCACTTGAGAATGAAGGCACTTTGCCGAGACCTGAGACCTTCACTTCAGGTGCATACCTGGGCAAGAAAAATTCCTTTAAGAAAGAGCCAGGGTCATGGGTATTACAATCATTTTCCTGTTTCCAATTTCCTACATGTTCCTTTTAAAGGAACACAACAAGTCAGTAGGCAGCCAAGAACTTTGCTGATGTATTACCTTTGGGCATAGGTGTGGGCTTAGAAGGTAGGAAAGCTGAGTGGCATAGGTAAGTATCTAATTTGATGTGTGTATGGTCATTTATGATGGTGGAAAGTTTGAATTGCTAAATAATTTTTATGGCTAAAATTGTTTCTTTTCTTTAATTCACATAACATAGATGCTATATTTTGCTTTAAAACACTTAAAATATATTGTCATATTAATTAGCTTCTTAAACTTTCTCTAGAGTACAAGCCTGGTAATGTTGACCTTATTTTACAAATGATTAAACACAACAGCAGACAGGTAGCTGGGAAGTGGTAGATCTTGCATTCAACCTGATCTTCTATTTTTATGTCCAGTGCTGATCGTTTTTGTTTAAAGAGAGAGGGGCAGTGAAAGAGAAAGAGAGAGAGAATCGATTTTATTTAGTTTTTCTTCCTCTGACACTTCATTGTGTACATGGTCCTGGGGTTTGAACTCACGTCCTCACACATGCCAGGCAATTGCCGTAACTGCTGAGCCACCGCTACAGCACAGTAATGCTGATTGTAATACCTGAGATATCCAGCATGAAGTAGGGTAGAATCCTTCATGAGGCTGTGTTAAAAACTTAGCTACAGAAGATGGTGACAGCAGCAGCTGCGGAGGCCCAGCAGTGCTGAAAGAGAAATCTCTCCATGGATGCAGGACACCAACAGTGACAGAAGTGCTACATATGTGGTGGGTGATTTTCTCCCCTAATTCATCAATATCAAAGGAAAGAATAACAGGGGAACCAGAGCCATAAGCAAGTCCATAGTTACGCACCTCCACCAGCTACCCAACCTATGGGTGGGGAATTAGCCCCGAGGGGAGGAAGCTGCACATGATTAACTTTTTAAAAAATTTTTATTTTATTCAGAAATTTATTTGTTGAACAATCAAATAAGCTTCTAATGAAATAATATAATACATATATAAATTCTGAAAATTAGATTTACTTCCAAGAGCCCCCTGCAATTACCCACCCTTATAGCTCCCACCTGCTTCCCAATACATCTCTACAAATGCCTTAGGTTGTATGACATTACGCCTTATCCGGATTTAAAATATAAGAGACCTCCTTTGGCCAGGGACCCGGGTGAAAATCTAGAACAATTTATCAATGAGCTGATAACAAAAAGGAACAATGAATTAAAAGAAGAAAGCTAAGCTCGTACTTAACTCACCTACAGCAGTGGCGAATGCTCAGCCGAACCTGGGAGTAGAAACTCTGAGCACTTGGTCTGCACCAGCTGTGACAGCGGCCCTGGGGATGTTTTAATACACAGATACCTTGAATCTGCTTGGTGAAGAAGTGAGGTACCACTATCTTGATTCCTCCCAAGGATGGTATGGGGCACTCCTTCATCAAAAGTGAAACCAATAACATCAGCTACAGCTCAGATTAGGGGCCTCAGGCAGGAGGAGCTGAGGAGTGGCTCCAAATACTCAGTGTCTTGACTATCTGCCCTGGGGGCTGTATGGGCCTGGCGGACTCTCCCTTCTGCTCCTGCCACCTGCATTTGGAGGCTTCCCGCCCACCTCGCAAAGAGCAGGAGGAGTCTGTGATCATGACTCTGCTTAATAGGGCCTAATCAGCCAGGGTGCTCTCTGGTTGCAGGTACAACACTCACTGCCTGAAACTCAGACAAGGCACTGACTAGCCTCAGCCTCAGGAACCTACGAACAAAAGGGGCAGCCTTATTTCTATGCCTTTCCCCACTTTCAGGCACTGATTTCTGCGTACACTTAAGGTCCTATTGGACTTGGGCGCTCCAAGTGGACTGGGCTTCCATGCCCCCTAGTGGTCACATTTGAGACGTCCACAAACACTGGTCTAGCTGGGCTAGTGTCTCCTTCATGCCTATCTGATCTTGCTGGGATTGTGAATGCCTCACACATCATCTCTTGGGGCCATGGAAGACTATAAGAAACCCAAGAGTGGGGCAACAGTGATCCTGGGGGATCTCAGTCCAGGTTGGCCACTCTCCTGGGAACAGTAAGAATCCCATACAGCTACACCAGGATTCACAAGACTCCCATTGGTGCCTGGGTCCCCAGCTGAAGAGGGACAGGAATTTGGGTAGGCAGACACTAATCTGCCCAAGAGTACAACTCTGGTAGCCTTGAAGTCTGCTCTCACATGAAGCAGGGAAGGGCATTGTTTGCAACCCCACTACAGGAGGAATTTTTTTAATTTTTTTTGTGTTTTTGTTATTGAAATTGGTGTTCCTGAATATATGTATTTTTGTTTGGATGTCTATGTGGATGGCTTTTACTGTCACTCTGACTTCTTGTGTTTGACTGTTGTATCCATGTCATTGGGGTCCAACATGAGGAAGACTTCATTATTGCAAGCTAGTCTTCTGTCTCCTTGGGTTGAAGACACCACCACTCCATAGTACCCTCTTCTTCCTTTTACTGTGTGAATTCCTAAACTGTATTCTCTTTTCTCTCATCCTCCCTCAAAGTCTTTAGCCTATTCTCGTCCCATTTCTATATTTTCATAATTCTTAATAGAATTACCTGCATCACTCTACTACCTTGTAGCTGAAAATTATTTTCTTTCAAAGTTTGAAAAATATTAGAAATTCTAGCTATCCAGATCTAAAAATACATTAAAATGATAATACATCATAATCAAGTGGGCTTCATTCCAGGAAAGCAGGGCTGGTTCAACATACACAAATCAATAAATGTAATACTCCACTTAAACAGAATTTAAAATAAACATCATATAATTATCTCAATTGACACAGAAAAGGCCTTTGATAAAATTCAGCACCCATTTGTGCTCAAATCTATGCTTCAAAGAAAGACACTTTAATTTTATAAAAGCCATTTATGACAGACACATAGCCAACATTATGCTTAATGGAGAAGGACTGAAAGCATTTCCAGTGAATTCAGGACCAAGACAAGGATGTCTACTTTCACCACTGTTATTCAATATTGTCCTTGAAACCCTAGTCAGAGGTATCAGACAAGAGAAGGAAATCAAATGAATTCAAATAGGAAAAGAGGAAGTCAAATTGTCTCTATTGGCTGATGACATGATCCTATACCAAGAAAACCCAACAAGCTCAAACAGAAGACTTCTACAGCTTAAAAATGATTTCAACAAAGTGTCTGGTTATAAGATCAACACTCAAAAATCATTAGCTTTTCTATACTCCAGCAACAAGCCCACTGAAGAAGAAATCAGGAAGACTGTCCCATTCAGAGTTTCCTCAAAAAGAATAAAATACGTGGGCTTCAATCTAACAAAGAATATTAAGGAATTCTACAATGAAAAATATTGAACATTAAAAAAAGAAATTGCAGAAGATCTGAGTAGATGGAAAAACATTCCGTGTTCTTGGTTAGGCAGAATCAATATAGTCACAACGGCCATTTTACCAAAAGCCTTATCCAGATTCAATGCAATCCCCATCAAGATACCAATGATTCTTCACAGATATAGAAAAAGCAATTCTCAAATTTATACGGAATAATAAAAGACCCAGAATAACCAAAATATTACTAAGCAGGAGGTGTCACAATTCCTGATTTGAAATTATACTAAAGGGCTAGAGTAACAAAAACAACGTGGTATTAGTATTAAAACAGGATTGAAGACCAATGTAACATAATAGAAGATATTGAAGTGAACCTCCAAAACTTTAACCATCTGATATTTGATAAAAGGAGCAAAAGTATAGTGTGGAAGAAGGACAGCCTGTTCAACAAATGATGCTAGAAAAACTAGACAGCCATATGCAGACAACTGAAATTGGATCCTTACTTCTCACCCTGCACAAAAGTCAAATAAAAATGGTTAAAGGACCCGGAAATTAAACCAGCAACTTTACAATTGTTTGAAGCCCAAGTAGGATCAACACTACATGACATAGGGGTCGGCACCACCTTCCTTAACAAGATTCCCATAGCGTAAAAATTAAAGCCAAGAATAAATGAATGGGATGCCATTAAACTAAAAACTTCTGCTCAGCTAAGGAATTAATCAAGAGCGTCAAGAGAGAACCTACAGAATGGGAGAAAATCTTTGCCTGCTACACGTCAGACAGAGGGCTAATATCCAGAATATACAAAGAACTCTAGAAACTGAACACCAAAACCTCAAATAATACAATCAATAAATGGGCTAGGGAGCTAAACAGATATTTCTCAATGGAGGAAGTCCCAAAAGCCCATAAATACATGATAAAATGCTCTACATGACTAGCAATCAGAGAAACATAAATCAAAACTTCACTGAGATTCCACCTCACTCTTGTCAGAGTGGCAAAAATGAAGAATACAAACAATGACAGAAGGACCAGAAAGGGGCTGTGGGAAGAGAAGAACACTGTCACATTGTTGGTGGGACTACAAACTGGTACAGCCACTTTGGAAAGTAGTGTGAAGACCCCTCAAAAAACTGAGGCTAAAACTACCTTATGACCCAGCTATCCCACTTCTGGGTATTTTCCCAAAGGAGCTAGATTCATCATATTAAAGAGATACAGCTTCATCAATGTTCTTAGCAGCTCAATTTACTATAGCTAGGCTATGGAACCAATCCAGATGCCCCTCACTTGATAAGTGGATTAAAAAAATGTGGTACATATATACAATGGAATTCTACTCCGCTATAAGAGAGAATGATATCATGGTATTTGCAGCCAAAAGGATGGAGACGAAAAAAATTATGTGGAGTGAAATATTCCAAACTCAGAGACTCAAGGGCCAAATGTTTTCTCTCATATGTGGAAGCTAGAATACAATCGGAAACAGGCTGATAGTTGGCTAAGCTAATAATAACTTCAACATAGGTGAAGTTTTTTTGTACAAGATGGGGGAACCTTGCCTAGGATGCTGGGGGAGGAAGTGAGAGTGGCAGGGAGCAGGGAAGGGAGTAGGAGGGACATCAAGACTGCTGCAGGAAGGGAGTATGGGGGTATCAACCCAGTGGGGAACCTTCAACTTCCACAAAAAGCCCAACTAAAATGGGGTAAAGCAGGGGGAAACAAGGGATCTGGGGGGGGAGTAATGGGGGGAGACCATGGAATGGCATCAGCCTTGGCTTGCATTGTGCAATTGTTCATGATTGTATGACAACAATTCCCTCCTAAATGTAAGACTATGTTTAACGAAAAAGAAAGAAAGAAAGAAAGAAAGAAAGAAAGAAAGAAAGAAAGAAAGAAAGAAAGACCGGCAGTGACATGGCTTAGGGCTGTGCTTGATTGAGGACATTTTTTTGTCACTATCATTGCATTGTTAGTATTCTAACTTTGCAGCTCCAAGGTTTGTCACTTATTGTGACGAGGTGGACAGAGTACTGAATTCCAGGTGAACACTGGATCTGATTCCAGTTCTGGGAGTAACAGATTAAGAGAGCCTGAGCTTTGCAACCTATAGTACTTTCTTCTTTAAAATATCCAGCAAGCAGTTTTATCTTCTGAAAATAATCTACCTTAATTGATTTTTTTTCAAATTTCTTTGGTTGAATCAAAACTCTTGATTTCACGTAAAGATGTTGAGAGATCATTTTGTGTTGAACAAGTAAAATAACATTTAGTCTTAGCTCCCACAATGAAACTTTAGGTCCAATAATAATTAGTTCTCTTTTTTCTAGGTTAATTAATTAAATTATACAGTTTTGTTGGCCATAGTAACATAAAGGACTGCTAATTTAGTTTCTATTTTTTTATTAACTTTAACATTATATTTACATGGAAAGAAAACTATACAGTAGCAAAGTAAAGGTTTAAATTTGATGCAAGTGAATACTGTGTATGCAACTCTATATCTTGGTAATTTAGAATAAATACATTAAGTTTCACGCAATCAAAAAGATTGCAGTACTAGTGCAGAGTACTCTTGACAGGTTAATTTGAATACTAACTAACATTTATTGTGCTAATTTTAATAAGACAGTAACAGCATTAATAAACTAGAAGTATATTCCATTGTTTATGGAAGTATTTAAACACTTTTAAATTGTAAGGGGATTCCTAGTAGAGCACTGACTAAGAATTCATTTTCTCAACACTACTTTAAGAAAAAATTTCTCAGTATCTAAACTATTTTTGTGTTAAAATCACATCCCAAATGTATCTACTGAATTTCTTTCTTTCTTTTTTTTTTTTTTTTGTTAAAGAGAGGAGGACAGTGTGAGAGAGAGAATTTTTTTTTTTTTTATTGAGCTTTTCACATGGCTTTCGTTGCTCTGACACTTAGTTGTGTATGTGGGTTGCTAGGGTTTGAACCTGTGTACTTGCGCAGGCCGGCGAGGGCTGTAACCACTGAGCCACTGCTCCAGCCCCTCTACTGAATTTCTTAATGTATAAAATTTAGTTGCATGTAAATCTATAAAATATCAAGCGTACTGAATTTAGTTTGCATTTTGAATTTCTATCTAGGTCATTCTATAGTGACTTATTATCCATGTGCGTATTATGGAGATTGGAGAGCTTCTGAAGTCAAAAAGGAAAAGTAAGTGAAGCTTCCTGTCCCTGTGGACATCATGTGGACGAGACCCAGGGGTTGGACATGCTGCCCATTTCTCATTTCATTGGTATGTTACAGAAAAATCTTATCCTGTACCTTGTGTTATATTTTCAGAAACCTCGTATAAGTGAAGCTTTCCCTAGCAGTCTCAAGTGCTGGGCTTAATACTCTCTGCTATCCTCTCTGTCTCTACCAAACTGCCATTTTAATCCTAGAGCACCCGCCTCTCAAGTAGCCTTCCATTCACGACGTTACTTCTGGCTTGAGCATGTGCTGCTCCCCATTCACCTTTAAACACAGTTTAATATGCTTGTCTTTGAAAACTTTGCCCCAGGATCCCAGCTCCAACTATATCTTCCATTTTCTGTGTTATCCTTCGAATCTGGAGGTAATTATTAAGGGATTGTCAAACCTGTGCTGGAATCATGTTTAATGCAAGTTCCAGGAGGACTTGAATTTTGTCCAATTTGCATCACTCAGAATAGTTTTCAACATTGATTGAATACTTTTTTTATATGAATGTGTTCATCTCTTTTTGAGTTCTCTGCAGAGATACTTTCTTTTACATATACTCATGCTTGGGATTTAGAAAACTACTACATTTAATTTGACTGTTAAGTTGATCAGGAGTAAATTTTCATGAGAATATTTAAGGTTATGGAATATATGGAAGGGCTGTAAACTGCTAACAATACTTATAGCTTAAAAAGAAAGAAAGGAAAGAAAGAATTATGGATCCAGAAATAACACAAATTACATGTAGTTCCCAAAAGTCAGTTGTCTTATTTCTAAGTATTCTTTTGAAATTCTCCATACTAAAGTCACTTCAATGCAGAAAGTGTTCTTTTGTGTTCATAATATAGATCAAGATGTGATTTAAGTCAAATCTTGTCAAGGTAACTCCTTTTAAAACTGTGAGAAGAGAGTTGGCTGGATCCCAAAATTAATGAGAGTCACATTTTATAATAAAAACCAATACGTTAGTGATAGAAATTTTGCTACTTCTTGCAGTCACCACCAGCACAAATTCTTGTCAGTTCTCACAGCAAATACATTTTTTTGTCAAGTCATAAGCACTTTAAAAAACTCTCTACTTAATATCATGGAAGTCAGAAATTCTAATTTTCCAAAGGAAGCAGTGAAAATAGAGATCTTAGCCTGGAGGAACAGATATAAGATGCCTGACTATCAAAGGAATCCCATTTTTGAAAAGAAAGACCATCAGAAAGTAGTGTGAATATGAAATTGAATGAATCTTCAAATTGAACATAAAGGGTGTTGTACTGCCCGTCCTGTTCCTCTTTCCCACATTTTATAAAGGGATCTTTCAACTGATCAAATGAAAAAGATGACAAGAGGTAATTTATATTGTTCATGTCTACTATTTAATGACTCCAGTGAGAAATGAAAGCTAATTTCGCTTGTGTTTGCACACACTGCACACTCTTGTCACACATTGCATGGAGCTCTTGTAAGTTATTTGTAATGTGGAACTAGATATTGATGCGCGACTGTAGCAAAAATTTCAGGAAGGCTAGTTGCTCGAGCTTTTAAATTCTGTGGTTTTCAGGGTGTGAAAGTTAAAAGTATATGTGTTAAAATATGTAGTGTCTTGAGAGTTCGGGAACCAAAGCTGGTTCCTAGCCCAGTCTGTCCCGCAGTCACCTGCCTCCTCGTGTTCCAACATGACAAATGCCACTCTGTCCTTCAGCAAGGTTTTCCGGTTGGTGGGGTGGCCGCAGCCATTTCCAAGGCCACAGTAGCACCCCTGAGCAGGTCATGCTGCTGCTGCACGTGCCGCATCCCAACAGGTAGATCACAGCAAATTAGCAATACGGAGGCGCCATAGACTGCGAGGTTCCTGTCCCCAGGGAGCAGGGAGTCCTATCCTTGTGGCATTGACAGCCCCACCCAGGCTCTCAGCCTTGCCTTCAAACACAAATTCGAGCAGGTCTCCCTGGGTGGTGTGGACTAGAGGACCCGGTTTGAGCGCTACTTTGCAGGGATCCCTGCATCAGATGGTGCCACTCAGGCCACTTCTTTGTGCTCTGTTTATCCTCTTGATTTTGCTCGGACCCGTCTAGCAGCCAAGGTGGGGAGAGGGGAGGTGAAAAGAAATTCGAGGGCCTCAGTGATGTCCTGGTGGAGGATTAGATTCCCTGCTGGGAATTAGAGGCTGTACCAGCACTTTTGTGGGTCTGCCCAGGGTTGTATCATCTTCAGAGCTGCCTGCTTTGGTGTCTACCATGCTGCAAAGGGAATGTTCCAGATCCCAAGAACTCTCACCTCTTTGTCAGCTGGTGATCCCACAGTCTGTCCCTGCCCTTGCCAGACCAGCTTCCCATGCATTCCATACTGTCCACCATTGCATGATGCAGATGTAATCAGAGTGCAAAGGAACGGACTCCCTGCACACAGGAACACTTGAGTGCTGCAGGAAGATTGCTCCTGGTGAAGGAGGCCAAGCTCTGTTCAAGGGTGCAGGCTCTGAGCTCCTCACAGGCAAGGATGGTGCTCTTGCCCTGCATGATGGAATGGGGAAGCTCACTTGAGTGATTTACTAGGGTTCTCCTCTGTGAGCAGGCATGTTGGGTTATGTCACCAGTCTTGAGCTTTCTGGAGACTGTCTGGCTATTTATCAATGGCAGCTATTTATTGGTTAAAAAAGGAAAGCAACCATGTTCATCTTACCAGTTTTCTCTTAAAGCCATTTCAATGACGATGATGACAATGATGGGACTCAGTGTTTTACTTCAGTCACTCCTGATAAATAACAAATTTGAAGAAATAAAATTATTTAAACACAAACACACAAAGAAAGATACTACTGTGAGCAATGAATGGCCCCGTAAGGAAATTCACTTAAAAATTAGTGATCACATTAAGAAACTATCTACTCAGAAAAGCAAGCCTGTATTATGAATTTTATGAATTTTGTGAAAAAGAAAGGCTAATTCAAATTACAATTTTAACTTGCAGAAATTCAGTTGATTTTTTTAAATCATATGTAATATGTGAGCTATCACTTGCCTAAAATGGGTTTTCAAAGAGATTCAATATTTCAAAGACATTCATGTAGCTTTTAATATTTCATCTAAATTATGCAAATCCCCCACAGACCCATTGTGGTGCCTGTCTTTATGTTGTCCTCCTTTAGGAGGCTGCCAGCCCTGGAAGGGAATAGCATCTTTGATGTGTGTCTGTCTTCAAGAATTATCAGTGGCTTGGTAGAGGCGACCTTTTTCTCAAGTGCTCTGGAGTAAATTTATTATGCTGCAGATGTCTTTCCTTTTATTTTCTCCTTGAATCGTGTGATTACGCTGCTCTTTATTTACATGACCCAATTTCAAAGACCTATTAAGCTTCTTTGGACACTAAAATAAAACCTATCACTTACCTTGTCTCCTTTTCTTTTTCCCAAATTGGTTTGTCAGGCAAATGAAGTATTTTTATATCAACATTCAGGATGGAAACATTGAGGATCACAAAATCTAGGTGAAAAATAATGTCAGAACATAAATGCAGGGGTCCTGACTCTAGTGAGTTTTCTCTACTCACAAAGTAACTTTCACATTAGGTTGAATATAACGTGGCCAACATTTCTTAGGATCATAAACTCTGTATCTAAAGTATCTCTAAGTATTAGAAAGAGACGTGGAGATGACTCTTAAAGAGAGAAAGTTAATTGCTATAAAAATGTGCACATGGCTTTTTAGTTTCTTATTATAAGAACTATTTTGCTCAATTAAAGCATTGCAATAAAACTTGAAACTTGGTTTTAAATTTTCATCTTACCTTTGCTTTAGCATCTCTAGCTAATCATATGCAAAACAGAAATTGTTTTATTCAAATAATCTTTTGCTTATAATCCAGAAGGCACATTTTATATTGGTAAATAGTCTGACACAATTAATATCATTTTGATATTACTAGAATAGGATATTTAATATTTTATTTAGGGCATTTTTTATTGGAAGTAATTTGCTTGCATTACTACATAATTTAAAATTACTTAATTGTTATTTTTTATAAATTGAAAGACTATTTTAAATAAGCTGGGTTTGTTTTTGAAATTGGTACTTATTAAAATTCATTAGTTTTTCAGAAAAAAAGAGGTTATTTTTTATTCTGGGTATCACTTTATTCTCTCTGCTGAATTCTTTGTCTCTATCCTAAGATCCAGAAGAAAGAAGATATGAAATGAGCTTATGAGCATTTATTGCATAACAATTTGACTCGTGAAAGCTTATCCACTATGCTACCTATTTATTGGAACAACGTGTCATCTACTTTGTGCACAAATGTACACGATCACATTTATATCCAAGACCTTTACCTTGGGGTCATGGCTTAGTGTTCTTAAACTTGTATTGTGTCAGCTGTGATAATAGTGAAAATAGCGACTTACAAGAACTGAGAATCTTTTCAAGTACAAAATTTTTATTTCCTTGGTAGTTAAGTTTAAACCTTTAAAAATCATTGCTTAATGATATTAAAATTCAGAAAAAAAGAATTAAATAGAATATACAAATCTAAAATCTAACCATTTCAGAAACCAAATTATAAATTTGCTTATAGATCTCATAGTAACTTACACCTGTTAAACTTATCTTTTGTTATAACAGCAGATCTTCAGAAGACTTGCATCTAGAATAAGATGGAATGAATAAGTATGAAAGTTTTAATTGTACTTATGGGGGTGTTATTTGGTGTGAATTAAATCATTTGATCTCATCAAATTTACTCTGCATCCTAGTTTTCATTCTTTCACCAATATACAATCTACAGCTGATTATAAATCACCTGGAGAGCTTTGGCTGCCACATATTTGAGGAAGGAAAATGAAACTATAATTATCCTCCCAAAAAGTGTGCATGACTTTACCACTGATTGCTGCTATCACCAACCTGGGGAATGCAAGCAATGGACCTGAGCCCAGAACTGCTTGGACTCTGATGAAACAAGAGGTCATAGGTCAGGAGGGTCCTCACCCAGCAGAGTTTAAACAGTGCTGTTTGAAATTGTGCTGGTGTCTAAGGAGATTTGTTGTCACATTTTCATAGATGCACAAAATACAGCAAAATAGCTTGGTCAATATCCCCTCTCAACACTCTGAGTCCTTCCATTACTTTCCCAATTTCATTCCTCATTCTTCCATTTCTTTCACCTTTGACTATTCTAGTCCTCTGTTCTTTTCCTTATTTTGTATTAGCTTCAACAGATCAGCAATAATATTTGCCCTTTGATTTTTCTTCAAACTACGTATTCCACTTATCATGATATCCTCCAGTTTCATTCATTTGCCAGCAACAACATAATGTCATTCATCCTTGGAGCTGAATAGCACTCCATGTGTATATATGCAACAATTTCTTTATTCATTCATCAGTTGAAGGGCACTTTGGTTCCATAGCTTAGCTATTGTGAATTAGGCCGCTATGAACATTGATGTGGTTGAACCATATAGTATGCTGCTTTTAGGTCCTTGGATATATACCAAGGAGTGGGATAGCTGGGTCAAATGGTGGATCCATTCCTAGTATTTTGAGGAATTTCCAAACTCCTTACTAGAATTGCTGTACCAGTTTGCAGTCCCACCAACAGTGTATAGGTGTCCACTTTACCCCACATTCCTGCCAACATTTGTACATATTCTTGATTATTGTCATTCTAACTGGAATGAGGTTAAATCTCTGTGTAGTTTTAATTTGCATTTCTCTAATTGCTAGAGATATTGAACATTATTTTATATATTTGTTGACCATTTGTATTTCTTCATTTGAGAAATGTCTGCTTAGATCTTTTGCCCATTTATTGACTAGGATATTTGTTGTTTTTGGTGTTTTTTAATGTTCTTTGTATATCCTGGGTATTAATGCCCTGTTTGAGATGTAAAGGTCAAAGACATTTTTCTCATTCTGTATATTCTCTCTTCATGCTCTTAATTGTTTCCGTTGCTGCGAGGAAGATTTTCAATTTGGTGCCATCTCATATACTGATTTTCCTTGGGCTTCCTGCACTTTGGGGGTCTTGTTTAGGAAGTCCGTTTCTGAGACAATGTGTTGGAGTGATGGAACTACCTTTGCTTCTAGTACATTCCTAGGTCTTTGATCCACTTTGAGCTGAGTTTTGTGCAGGGTGAGAGAGATTGAGTTTCATTTTACTACAGTATGGATTTCCAGTTTTCCCAGCACCATTGATTAAAGGGACTGTTATTTCTCCAACTTAAGCTTTTGGTTCCTTTGTCAAGCATCAGGTAACTGTATCTATGTGAGTTTGTCTCTGTGTCTTCTCTTCTGTTTCATTGATCTTCTTGTCTATTTTGGTGCCAGTACCATGCTGTTTTTGTTACTATAGCTCTGTGGTAAAATTTTTAGTCTGGTATTGTGATTCCTCCGGTTTCACTTTTCTCGATAAGGATTTCTTTTGCTATTCTGGGTCTCTTATTTTTCTAAATGAATTTCTTGACTGCTTTTGCTAATTCTGTGAAGAAGGTAATTGGAATTTTGATGGGTATTGAATTGAATCTGATAGCACTTTAGGTAATATGGCCATTTTGATAATATTAATTCTCCCTATCCATGAACATGGGATGTCTTTGCATCTTCTAAGGTCTTTTTCAATTTCTTTCTTTAGTATTCTACAGTTTTCATTGCCAGGGACCTTCACCTCTTTTGTTAGATTGATTCCCAAGTATTTTTTTGAAGCTTTTATGAATGGAGTGATTTTGCTAATTTCTCTCAGTATGTTCATCATTGGAATAATAGAATGCAACTCATTTGTGAATGTTGATTTTGTATCCTGCTAACTTTCTGAATTAATTTATTAGCTCTAGAAGTCTTCCGGTGGAGTGGTTTTGGATTTTCTAAATATATAACCATGTCATCAACAAACAAAGATAGTTTGAGCTCTTTTTTGCCTACATATATCCCTTTAATTTCCTTTGCTTGTCTAATTGCTCAGCCAGAGTGTCAAGAACTGTTGAACAGGGTGGTGAGAGTGGGAATTCTTGTCTAATTACTGATTTCAGAGGAAATACTTTCAATTTTCTCCATTAAGAATAATGTTGGCCTTAGGATTGTCATAAACGGCCTTTACTATGTTAAGGTAAGTTCCTTCTATTCCTATCTTTTCTAGTGTTTTAAACATGAATGAGTGTTTTAGCTTGTCGAATGCTCTTTCTGCATCTATTGACATAATAATCATTTGATTCTTGTTTTTAAGTCTGTTTGTATGGTAAATTATGTTTATTGACCTGTAAATATTGAAATAGCCCTGCACCCAGGGATGAGTCCCACTTTTTCATGGTGTACTATCATTTTAATGTATTTTTTGTATGCAGTTTGCCATTCTTTATTAAGGATTTTTGCATCTAAGATGATAAAGGATATTGGTCTGAAGGTTTTGTTCCTTGATTTGTCTTTGTCAGGTTTTGGTATCAGGATGATACTGGCTTCATAGAAAGTATTTGGTAGATTTCCCTCCTTTCTTATTTCATGGAAAATTTTGAGGAGGGTTGGTATTAGTTCTTCTTTAAAGTCTTGTGTAACTCAGCTATGATTCCATCTGGTCTTGGACTGTTTTTGGTGGAAGGCTTTTGTTAGCTGCTTCTATTTCATCAGTAGAAATTTATCTGTTTAAGTTTTCTATTTCTTCCTGGTTCATCTTGGATGGTCCATATTTCTCTAGGAATTCTTCCTTATCTTCAAGTTTTTCTAGCTTATTAAAGTATAGGTTTTTGAAATAGCTTCTGATGATCCTTTAGATTTCAGAAGTGTCTGCTGTGATATTTCCTTTTTCATCCTAAATTTTGATATGAGATTTTTCTTTCTTTTTTTAATAGTGTCACTAATGGTTGCTTGATTTTATTTTTCTTTTTGAAAAACCAAGTTTTTGCATTAATTTTTTGTATTGCTTTCTTGAATTCAGTTTCATCGATTTCAGATCTGATTTTATTATTTCACGTCTTCCTTGATTTGTTGTTTGTTTGTTTTTTCCTAGGTCCTCAAGATGAAGTGTTAGGTTGTTGATTTTGTGTCTTTCTATTCTTTTAATAAATGGGCTTAATGCTGTGAATTTTGCTCTTAGAACTGCCTTCATTCTGTCCCACAGATTTTGATATGTTGTATCACTATTTTCAATCATCTCCAGATATTTTTTATTCTTCCCTGATTTCTTCTGTTATTCATTCACTATTCAAGACTGCATTATTTAATTTCCAGATGTTAGAGTATTTTATATTTTTCATTATATCATTAATTTCCAGTTTAACTCTATATGTTCTAATAGGATGCAGGCTATTACCTCTATTTTTTGAACTTGATATTATTTGCATTGTGTCCTAGAATATGATCTGTTTTAGAGAATCTTCCATGTGCTGCTGATATTGGTGGGTGAAATAGTTTAAAAATGGCTGTTAGGTCAAAATTAATAAGTGTATGGTTTAGTTCTATAGCATATTTACTTAGTTTTTGTTTAGATAATCTATCCAGTGATGAAAGAGGTGTGCTAAAGTACCCTAGAATCATTGTATTGCGGTCAATTTGGTTCTTGAATTTGAGAAGCGTTTGTTTTATGTATAATGATCCTCCATTGTTTGGGTTATAATATTTGTGACATACCCTTTTGCTGCATGATTCTTTTATGTGTATGAAATGATCTTCTTTGTCTCTTCTGATTAATCTTGGTTTGAAGCCCACCTTATCTGATATGAGAATTGCAATATCAGCTTATTTAAATGTGCATGATAACATTTTTTCCATCCCCTCACCAACAGACTACATGTTTGCCTGTGATGTGTGTCTCTTGCAGGCAGCATGTTGTTTGGCCTTGTTCTCCAATCTGATCCGCCAAACCATGTCTTTTGATAGAAGAGTTTAGACCGTTACATTCAATGATATTACTGAGATATGCTTTCTTAAAAATTTCCTGGCATTTTGGCTCATTTCTAGTATTTGAATTGGAGTTCGTTCTTGTTTGAATCATTATTCTTCTAGTGTAAAGCTTCCCTGTGTTTGTTTTTTATTTCTTCTTAGTGATATATTTTGCTGAGTATGTTTTATAGTGTAGGCTTTCTAGTTATTAATTCTTTTGTTCTTGTTTATCATGGAAGGCTTTTATTTCATCTTCAAATTTGAATCTTAATTTTACTGGGTATAATAATATTCTAGGTTGGCATCCCTTTTCTTTCAGAGCTTGGTATGTATTATTCCAAGCCCTTCTTGCTTTTAGGGTCTGGGTTGAGCAGTCAGTCACAATGTGAATTGGTTTTTCCTAAATGTGGTTTGTCTCTTTTCTCTTGCAGCAGTTAAGATTTTGTCCCTGTTCTGTATGTTAGGCATTTTAATAATAATGTGTCTTGGGGTTGATTTTTTGTGATTTTGTGTATTTGAGTTCTATATACCTCCTAAATTTGAATTTCTATTTCATTTTTAAGGTTTGGAAAATTTCCAAAATTATTTCATTAAAAAGATTGTGCAGATCATTAGTTTGTGCCTCAAAGCTTTCCTCCATCCCAATGAGTCTCAAATTTGGTCTCTTGATGTTATCCTAAATTTCTTGAATATTCTGTTCATGATCTCTTGATATCTTTTTACTATGATTTACTTTATTTTTGAGATTATTTACTTTACCTTTGAGACCAGAAAACCTTTCTTCTAAGTGATTTACTCTATTGGTGATGCTTTCAATTGAATTTTTAATATGGTTTATTGATTCTTTTATTTCAGGATTTCCATTTGATTCTTTTTCAGTGTCTCTGTCTCTTTATTGAAGTGGTTTTTTACTTATTCTATTTCTTCTCTGTATTCCTTCCTTACTTCATCTTTTAGCTCATAGAATGGTTTAAGTATGGATTTTCTGAATTCGTTCTTTGACATTTCTTCCACTGTAGTCTCATGGATGTCTGTTGTTGAGGGATTATGGATAGTTTGGCTGCTTGGTTCCCTTGTTTTTTCATGTTGTTTGCCTGTCTATCCATTGTTCAGTGTTATTATGCTTTCTTTTTTCAAGTGAGCAATTACTTTTTGAGCTTCTTTTCCTTATGGACCCTGGGTTATGTGAATTTCTGGATACCACTCTTTTAATTCAATGTGGGAACTTTGCTGACCCCAACTTCAGTCCCTCTTTAATAGAAGCTATTGAGACCTAATTGCTATAGTCTCTTCTAAGCCAACTCTCATTCTATTCAACTTAGTGAGAACAAAAGTTTGTTGCGATTGTTCTTTACACTTCCTCAAGTTCAGTGAATTAACAAAAATGCTCTACATTTTGCACATATATGCTTATTCTTTTTATTGTACTGAAGTGATCAGAAAATCACTGCCTACTTTGATTCCACCATGATCACAGACATGGCCTTTCTTTCCAAAGTAGAACATATTAGAGAGGATATGCAGAAAGCAGAACATTTCACTCCTTGGTGAAAATGCAAATAATACTGCTGATGTGGAAAACAGTATGGGGCTTTATTTAATAATAAAATTAGGACTCCTCTTTGATTCTGCAGTCCTACTATGAGTTTGCTATAGTTTGGATCTGGAATGTATGCTCAAGTCCCATGTGCTGAAAGCTTGGTCCCTTGCTTGTAGCACTCTTGGGAGACATGGAAGCTTTTGGAGATGGGGCCTAGTGAAAAGCAATTAGATTGCGAGAGGTATGGCCTTGGAGGGATGCTAGGATCCTGTCCCTTTCTGTTTCTCTTTTACTCCAGGCTGACATGTGGCCCACAGCTTTCTTCATCCTTTACTCTAGCCATGATGTCTGCACTGCCTAATATCCCAAGGTAATGGAACCAAGTGACCATAGCCTGAATCCTCTGAAACTGAAAGTCAAATTAAGCCTTTTCTTGTTGTAAGCCTTTCAGATATATGTCACAAGGGTGGAAAGCTGACTAAACAAGGGTACATATCCAGAGGAAATAAAATTGGTATCTTGAAGATATACCTGTTTATTGCAGCATCACTTACAACACCCAAAACATACAAAGAACCTAAGCATCCTCCAACAGATGGAGGGGTAAAGAGAAGGTGGCATGTATATTCACAATAAGCCAATCAGCCACAATAAAAGAAGGAACTCCTGCTATTTATGAAGAAATGAGCAAAGCTGGAGGACAGTATGTTAAATGAAGAAGTCAGACACACAGGAAGATGATTACCTTATTATTAGTTATATCAGTCAGATTTTCCTCACTAGGACCAAAAACCCTAACAAAAATGGCTTAGGGTAAAAAGTTTATTTCAGCTAATGATATCAGAGGTTTCGTCCATGGTCAGCAGACCCCATTGCTTTCAGTGTGAGTTGAGCCAGAACACTGTGGCAGAAGGACGAACATGCCAGAGAAAAGCACCTCAGCTCATGGCAGCCAGGAAGGAGAAAGAGAGAGAAAGAAAGGGAGAGAGAGAAGTACTTGATTAACACTTGCAGAACACTTCCCCAGTAGCATACGTCCTCCAATTAGACCCCAACTTCTAGTAGTCCATTCAGTTATCAATAGATTAATCCAACAAATGGGTCGATTCACTGATTATTCAGAGCCCTAATGATTTCCTAAAAGCCCCTCCTCTGATCCTTGTTGTACTGGGGACCATGCTTCCAATATAAAAGCTTTTGAGAACATTCCAGATCTAAACCATAACACCGTACTTTTATGTAGAAAGTATAAAAGAAAATTGAGTTATGAAGTGGAAAGAAGAATGTGATTATAAGGGAATGTGGGAAGTCAGAGATATGTTGATCAAAGGGTGCCATGTTCCAATTAGAGAGGAAAATTGACTTCAATTGGCAGACTGTGCAATAGGGTGACAATAGGTAACAATATTGCTAAAAGAACATATTTTAAGTGTTCTCAACACACACAAGAAATGAAAAATATTTGAGGTCATGCATATGCTAATGATTTCAATTTCACCATTCCACTTCATATACATATTAAAACTGCATGTTGAACACAGTAAACATGTCCAGACTTTGTCCACTTAAAAATACATTGGATAATAAAAACGACAATTCATTGGCTTGGCAAGATGCAGTACCTTCTGCTTGAGTCCATTTTCACGTTACTCCCTTCCTCACTTGACTTAATAGAATCCACAGAGTCCATGGGAGGCCATTGGAGACTGCATTTCTCAGGTTTGCCTGTCAGTTTGCATATGGCCAAGTCCTTATTGACCGAAATAAGTGGCAACCAGATAAACAAACCCAAGCCAGTCACTTGACAGAGAACCACTTCCTCCCCATTACTTCTCTTCCATCTTTCTCAAGGTTCATGGAATGAACTATTTTCAAACATGTCGATGGGACAATTGGGTAGGAGAGTGAAACACCAGAAGACACTTCGATCCGTAGAACGTCTCTGAAGACAATGGACCACATGGCTTGTGATTGAAATGTGAGAGTGCACAGCATTTTTATGTGTTTTTTATAGTAGTGTTTTGATTTATTAAATACAATTAAGGTATAAGAAATGCATACATGTATGTTTATGTATGTACACCAATATAAATACATGCATGTATACATTTTAAGGTCAGCTGACATGCAGTTTAAACAATATACTTTATGTCAAATTGAGGGCAGAAGAAATCCTTAAAATTGTGATAGGATTAGAAAGGGATTATCAAGGAAGGTAAACTTGAAACATTTTAAATTATTTATTTATTTATTTATTTCAGCTAGAAATGTTTGAATACTATCTACTGTATTCTAGAAAGTACAAGATTTAAAATTGCTTCTGCTGCAGGCATGTTGAGTGTTCTCCCCATGCAGTGTTGCCCAGCCCTCAACTGGGAGAAAAGAAGCCAATGCATCATCTCTGTGCATCAGTGCATGAGGAATTTATCTTCCTTCTCTGCCTAGATTCTGAACAATACTTGATTCTAAAACATGAAAACTAAATGTATGTTTTAGAATGGCTTAGTAATACTAACTTGAATTCTAGCTGTTAACTCCAGATCTCCAAAGAAGCAAAGAAGCAATCTCTACCTCATAAATGTATGCAGGACTTCATTTCTTTTTCTTTATGTTTTTGGAATTCCTTTGTTGTCATTGCATGCTAAATTTTGGATAGGGATAGCATCAGTGGCATTCCTAGTAAAAGTTATCCCAAAGTGTCACATGGTGCCCTGAGCTGCTCCCCTTTCCATCCTGTTGTTTGTTACTAATGTGTGGCTTAAGAGTCTGTGGATGAGTCACCAATGCTCACTCTTCGAGCATTAAATGTGTATATGTATTATATAAGAAAAGATTTTATTTCACAGGTCTCAGAGGTACTTTTAAAGATGTCCTATGTTTACAAATGTAGAAGACACAATCTAAATCTGATTTCATAGAGGCTAATGAGAGTATAATGATCTAAATTGGGGCTTTCCAAATTAGCCTCATTACCAAAAGCGTAAATGCCCACAAGATGGGCAGGTGACGACTTGTTTGTATTTAGACACTTCCTGAATTAGCAGTCGCTTTTGAAAACTTTGGCCAAGTGAGACTGACACAGGCCTCTCAGGGAACAGGCAGGAAACAGAAGACAGATCAAATTTTGGGCTGCCAGTCCTTGACAGGTTTGCTTTAACTTTCAGTCCCTGAAGTTCTTTGTCTTTTATTCTCTCTTCACTGAAATTGTGACACAAAGGTTATGACAAGCATGTGAAAATAGCTGGTGACTTACTAATGTCTACTGTGACTTGTGCATCGTAGAGTGGCACAGTGAGGCTTCAATGATTGCCTTTCTTTGCTTCCTTATATCGCAGCAAGTCTCTGAAGCTGTCCAGAAGTGTCATATTCCTCTGGCACAACGAGATCAGCACATTAACATGCTCCTTTCTCTCTAAGCTCACAGGCACCTGTCACATTAATACTCTGCTTAAACCAACTTTCCTTGAAATAGAAGAATGTAAATCACTTACGCTCAGAGACTCTACAGAAGACTTTACCCCCAATATTCAATTTACACATGCATTGAAGTAATGGACATTCTTAACACAGGACTCTTCATTTATTTATCTCTATCCAAATGCAATTTGAAAACTCAGTACAGAAACAGAGTGTTTGTTAAGCAAACCTTATAGTTAACTTCTGTCATCGAATTATGAGCTCTTCCCATAAAAATCTCTCTTCAGTGTTTGGAGGGCATTCTCATTATACCCACAGCTCTTGTTTTAATAAGATGATAATTTTTACTTTGATTTGAGTACACACATGCAAAGCATTTGTGTGTGTGTGGGGGGGGGTTGTTGTGTTGTTTTATTTTGTTTTGGTACTTCTGATTGAACCCAGGGTTCTTAACCACTGAACACACCTAGCCCTCATTTTCTTTTCACACAGAGTCTCACTGAGTTTCTTAGGGCCTTTCTAAGCTACTGGAGCTGGCCTTGAACTTGTGATCCTCCTGCCTCAGCCTCCTGAATTTCTGGGATTACAGGTGAGCACCACCATGCTCAGCTGAAAAGATTGCTTTTGTAGAGTCACAGCTTTTTGGTTTATCCTTCCTCCAGAAGTTAGGATATCATATTATCAATAATAGCAATGATAATACAAAGTTTGGGGCAGGTAAGGATCTACAGTGGTATACGATGATGTTTTGGCCACAGAAGGTGAAGTGAATAAATTTGAAGAGCAATATAGTAATTACAGAGTGACATTTCTCATATACCTTTGAAGGAAATGGAAGGTGCCTGATTTAAAGATTCTTTCTCACATTTCTCTCTTCCTTCCTGTTTCTTGGTCTAAACTAGTCTTTAAAAAGTATGTCATCTGTCTGTTGAAAGTCTATTGACCATACATTTCTAGTTTCACTATTCTTTCTTAAATAATTACTTTTGTCCAATATTGCTGGGTTTTTTCTCTCCATATTTCTAGTATAGATTTTGGTTATGACTGAACATTAAGAGAGAAAAATCTTTGTCCAAAGCTTACATTTCACTGAAGTTACAGAAAAATAAACTGAGCATATTATGTTTTGGTATAATTATTGATGAAAATGGTAATGATTCCTAGATTTATTGCTTTGGTACAGGTCTAAGGCTTCATCTATGCACTTGTATATACTATACCGGGCTAGACTCATAGTAAGCCCTAGTAGAGGTTTTATTATTCCAATTTTACAAATAAATAAACCAGTTCTTTCAGAGATCTCATAATTTGATTAGAGTATATAACAGCTAACTGATAGGAAGCTAATATTCCAATTTCATTTATGCCTACTGGGTTCTCATGTTGACTCACAAGCAGGTGAAGATTTCAGTGCCACTTACATCTTCCCTGCCGTTTAATTCTAGTGCCTGTATTTTAACTCTAGCAAAAAGCGTAGATTTCACTTAAGTAAGAAAATACGCAATAATATTATCTTCTTGTTGTAAAATTCTGGTTTTTGACTGAGTTTAGCCAATGACCTTTTGAAATTCTAATGAGGAAAATAAAATTATCTTTATAACTTTAATTTCTATGAACTTCCAAGTCAACACAAAAACCAGGAAGGACATAAATGCACAAAGACACACAGATGCTGAAGATGAGTAAACTGGTACTTTCAGAGTTTGGGTTGTTTGGCCTCTCCCCCACCCCAGGATCAAATGCATAGCCTTGTGCACACTAAACACATACTCTGCCATTGAGCTGTTCTTGCAGCCCAAGTTACCCAATTTTGATGTCAAATGTCCAAGTACCTTGGTTTATGGTTTCCTGTACACATCCATTTCTCATTTGGAACCTTCAACAACTGCAGTTTTCTGTGCTGTATGTGTCTAAGAAATAATCTTGTTCAAATTTTTAATTTCACAGAGGAACAAATTAATAACTGTGAAAAGAACATGATCTGCTCAGAGTTGGGATTTTTATCTTGATTTTTGGCATTATCTGTGTGACTATTTGCCAATGACTCCAACTCTCTGTGTTTTTGAGCTGTGATATGAACGCTTGACAGTGAACTTCTTGCTCTTTTGCAATGGCAAGTGCATAGCCAGTGGCATAAGAGCCAAAGTGAGAACAGATCTCATGGCCCCATTCCCACTGTTCCTCTCATCACTCATATTCTTGGTTGAATTTGTGTATATGCAGCACTGAGATCAGCTGCATATACAACCCAACTCTAGGTGTTATGGTTGGAATGTGAGATGTCCCCTAAAATCTCAAGAGTGACAATGAGTAAGGCTGAGATACGATTAAGTTATGAGAGCCTTCACTCAATCACTGAATGCAGGTAGGGTGTGGCTGGAGCAGGTGAATCATTGGGGCTGTGCCTTTTGGAGTATATATATTTTACACCTGGCATGGAATTTCTCACTATTTGCTCCATGGAGCCATGCCTTCCATCATGATGTTCAGCCTTACCTCAAATCCCAAGGAATAAAGCCACTCTAAGACCTTTGAAACAATGTGCCTCCAAATAAACTTTTTCCTCTTAAATTTACCTTGTGGAGTGCATTAGTCACAGCAGCAAATACCAGACTAAAACAGAAATTGGTACCAAGAAGTGGGGTGGTTGCTGTGACTAACCTGACCATGTAGTTTAGATACTTTTGGAGCTCATTGGAATTTGTGGGAGGAATTTTGGAAAGTTTGGTAATGCAGGGTTAAAAAGCTTTACTTTTTGTAAGCAAAACTTAATGGGTGATTCCTGTGGGATCTTAAAAGACCAGAATGACTATACGACTGTCCTAAGTAAAGACAAGACTCAAGAGGTTTCAGAGGAGAAGAAGAACTTTGATGGAAATTGCAATAGGGACCATTTATTTTTTTTTATTTATTGAATATGGATTTACTATTAAGGGGAAATAATTATCAAACAATCAATAACAAATGTATATTCACACAGTTAGCCAAGGCTGATGCCAGTCCATGGTTTCCACCCTTGCTCTGCAATTTGCCTGTGTCCAAAGGTTTTCTCTGAGCCTGATTTTAAAGGCAATAGACTTCATTATCTGGCAGAAGAAATTTCCAGACAATGTAGTATTCAGGGGGTGTCTTGGGTATTGCTGGCAGCTATTACCCAAGTTTACAGTGATATTTAGTACCAGAAAGCAGAGCAAAAGTTTTGAAGAGCTTGGACTTGAAAGGATTAAAATTAGGGCCAATGAATTGGCCATTGTTAAAGACATCACTGCCACCAGAAAAGTGCTAAAGACTTTGTCTAGAGACAAAAGAAAGATGGCTTGAGGATCTCAGGAATTGGCAAGAGCACATTCATCTCATGTTCAAGGAAGTAAAAATTCCTTTGAGAAGAGACCAATGGAGCACCCTTCTTGTACAAAGAACCCTAGGAAGGTTTTTCAACATGCTCATCCAGCCAGGCACTCAGAGGCAGCTGCAGCCAGGGTCTATGGAGGTTCAAGTTGGTGGTAGACCTTGGTGACAATCACATGGTGCTGGATTGCAGAATGCTGGAGTTAAGGAGTCATTGAGGCTTCCACTGAGGTTTCAAAGGAAGACACAGGAGGTCTGTTAAAGTGTTCCAGGGTTGGAGTCCCTGAAGGCAGCCCCTGAGAGGATGATGGGTGGAGATGTGAGGAGGAAGCCAAAGCTGCAGTGGAGACCCCCAAGATTAAGAAACACCAGTACCATGGAATGAATGCTGAGGGAAGCTGCAGGAATTGTTCAGAGGCAAATCAACAGAGAGGCCACATGAGCCACAAACAGCAATGCTGTAGAGGTTAAGTTGCACAAGCCTATTAGACAGAACATCATAATGCCATGTTCTCCAGATGCCATGTTCTCCAGATGCCAGACATGGAACTACAGGACTTGTTTGCCCAGGTGGATTTCAGTGTTTCTATAGTCCCATTTCTTCATTCTATGTCCCTATTTTTATGAAGGGAAATATTTACTATGTGCCTTTAAGCATGGGATATATGTAACTTAATTTGACTTTTTTTTTTAAAGAAGCTCACACTAAGACTTTGCCTTAAATCTCAGTAAAGACTTTCGACTTGAACTTTTGGGCAGTCTTGGAACTGTTGAGACTATGGGGACTCTTGAAGATGGACTAAATATATTTTACATTGTGAAATTGGCATGAATTTTTGGGTGCCAGGAGTGAAATACTATGGTTTGAATGTGTCCCCCTGCCAAATCTCAAGTTTGACAATGTAGAAAGACTGAGGTGAAATGATTAGATTATAAGGGCCTTAATGCATTCAATGAATTAATTCCCTGATAGGGATCAACTGGCAACTGAAGGTCAGTAAAATATGGCTAGAGAAGGTGGGTCATTGGGGTCATGTCTTTGGGTGTATATTTTGCATCTGGCATGGAGTTTCTCTCTCTCTGCTTCCTAGAGCCATGCCTTCCAACATGGCATGCACTTCAAGCCCCAAGGAATGAAGTTACCCTTCTATGGACTAAGACCTCTGAAACTGAGCATCCAAAAAACTTTTCCTCCTAAAATTATCCTTGTTGAGTTCTTCAGGGGTGAAAAGCTGACTAAAAAACACGAGGTAAACGCAGAATTTATGTGCAGATGTCTTGGTATGCATTGATGCAGGAGGAAAAGGGAGTGCTATGAAAACCACCAGGCTTGTCAACCCACTCTGAACATTTCTGCGGTGGAGGACCTCAGTTTAATATCTTATCTACAAACTGAAATGTTAGCACATTATTCAGTGTGATGCTTAATGGTAGCATTTAATTAAAACAGAATTACAGAAGAGTAATCAGCTTTTAACTGTTTTCTACAATGTGTGCTTAGCTTTGAATGTGAATTGAGTTCCTGTGTCCTCTGATTAAAGTTTCCTTATCAAATGAGTGTTCACATTTTACAGCTTCTATTTGGCACTTTTCTGTGGTTTATCTGAGACATGCCCACATGTGGAGACCATTCTATTTTTTCTAAATCAGTGTTTGCATGTCTGTATCCTGCTGGCCAACCACTGAAGTACATGTGTGACAATTTCATTCTCAACTGATTAAAGTGCTAGGGAAAGACAAGAATGTATTGAGTGACCTTGAATAAGCCTCTGCTTATTTAGTTACAGGCTCTGATGAGGTTCCGATGAAGCTTCTCTCTCTCTCTTTTTTTCTCACACCCACATGTGCAAGACTAATCCTGTACATGAAAACTGTAAGCACTCAATTTTTGCTATCTCAATGGTTATTCTTATGAAAAAGTTTCAGTTTAAGAGCTAGATGCTCTCTCTGGATACTTCCACTATTGAGAAAAATAATAAATTTTGTTATAGTTTATACTACCTTTTAGTTAACACAAGAAAAAATAACTCTCCAATGAAATATGAACTGGAAAACTTTATTTCAAGAAATTAAACAGAATAAGAGAAATTAAATACTCAGTAGCAGCCATACTAGAAATCAGGGTGGCATGTCTAGCTTTATGCTCATACTCTTTCACAGATCATTCATATCTTTCAATAAAAGTTTAAGTGTACAGACCAAGGACTGCTGACACCAACTTCCAGTCATTGCAACACCCAAGGTTACCATCTTCCATAACCAGACTGCATTTTTCAAAGCATTTGACCTGTGGTCATCATGCATCTATATTTTGGATAAATGCAAGATTTCCATTGATCTAGAAATTTAAAAAATATTTCTTTACATTGTTATTTCCAGAATTTCCTAGAATTATTTTTTAGAAATCTTGTTCCAAAGTTTTATAACTTTTGTTATCCTTGTATGTTCCTGTATTGTATAAAAGTGTTCAGTGAAAAATATGCACAGATGAGTGGCATTAGCCATATTAACAAGCATGAAGAGATGAAATCAAGCCTTGCTGGTAAGGGCTAAAACAAATCCCAACACTTTCTGTCTTCAAGTCCTCTGTGTATTTTAATTCTATTTTGCTGCCTCCTAAAAGAACTTGGAATGTAAATGGGATGCCCAATGGCCACTTAGAATTTTACAGACAAAAACAGAGGATTTGATTTATTACTCAATTCTTTTATAGTTCTTTATTTGAATTTTAAGTGATCATTGTAATGTTGTCAGATAACATATAACATACAACATGAGAAATCTCACTCAGTCAGATGGTGCAGCCAGGAAACAGAGGGAGAACCCAAGTAAATTAGGAATAGAGCTAGAGACAGACATATGATCAGAATGCAAAGTCCCATCCTCCATCCACAATGCTGATGCTGAAATGCTCTCTCCAAATGTTCTACACTTTTGCCAAAAAATCTGCATAGAAATAATATTCATTTGTGCTTGCAGCACTCATTAGTTACCCTGAATTTTCTCTGAATATCAAATACATGCCCCAGTGAGATGAGATATAAAAGCAGCAGGCAAAGCAATCTAATTATCCACAGAGTAGTGCTAGTCCTCAAACAGCAGTATGTGTGGCTGAACCTCGGAGCTCTCACACGTGGACATCTGATGATTTTATTTTGGAGTTTGAGTTGGTCCTTGTCTTAAAAGAATCTAATTGGTTGTCTAAAGTACTTTTTTTTAAAAATCAGATATGCATTTGTGCTTTAGACAGCAACCAAACTGATCTCTATCCGAACATCTCCACTGTAACTATCCTCCCATGACATGTCCTGTGATCCCCTGTGTGTGACTTCCTACTGAATCATTTGCACAGTACTTCGTGTATTTCCACATCCTGTTCTCTTTGTAATGATAGCCAACTTGCATTATTTCCTAAGTGACAGCATGCTTCAACATATTTTTCATTGTTTACTGATTTATTTATTCAGCTGAGCTACAGGATGTCAGCGTACAGACTACAAGATGACACATAATGCTGGCAGCAAGTCATGGGGAAAATCCAGGGAATACAGGCGGGCATTCCAGATTGTTCAATTGAGGGGAATCTATGTTCCCCAATCAACATTCTTTGCTTTATAATTGTCCCTGGATTTATACATAGTGACACTATCCAGAGCTGTATATTTCCATCTGTGCTTATAATTGCAATTTTGATTTTTATTTGGATCATAAACCTATCCCTGCTGGGCTTTCACATGTAGCTTCATATTGGATGTCAGAAATGAGATTTATTTAATATTATAAGCATATTGCAATGTAAAAAGTACTTTTCCATTCTACTCTAAGACAGGTGGTTTCATTTACATTTTAAAAATAAGGAATTTGAGGTTATTGATTATTACTTGGCAGACAGGAGAGCCAGTTTCATTTGATTCCATGTACTTCAAATCTAAGCCTTTCCTCAACAGGTGGTTTAAGACTACTTAGATGATGCCCTTTAAAATTATTGATAGTCAACTTTGTTCCAAATAATACTCTTGTTCCCACAGTTACTATGTTCTTGGCAATTTCTCATTGCCAAGCTGTATGCCAGCTACTTAGCAAATACATGTGTGCAAGATGCCCTTGCTGTGAGCAACACTTGGTTTTATAGCTGGAAAGTCAGTAGTGCCATTTTCCAAACGGTCCATTTCTTCTGGATGCATGTCAGAATTCCACTTCCTGTCTTCTCTCTTTGTCTGACATGCATGATGCACTCCATTCAACATGTGTCACCTTCTATTGAGTATCTGTCATTGTGGAACTGGTCAGCATTCATGTTGGAGCTATTTCATCAGCCTGTTCCTAAGATGAAGATGGTGACAACATAAAGAAGAGTCCATGTTGCACACCTGGTGAGCATTAGGTGTGAGACAAGACAATATTCTATTTCCCTAAATTACTGGAATATGGAGGATTGTTGGCTGCTGCTCCAAATCTCTTTTATCCTGACTGATACAGAAAGAAATCCTGAAAACTGAATCCTAAGTTTTATTTCAAAGGCTCTTCATTATAACTGGAAGAACATATTTCATATACATTCTGTAATGTATCTTTTATATTATGTATAATATAATTATATGTTAAATATATGCATAAAAACATTAATTGTATATTATATATGCTAAATATATATGCATAAAATGTATGAATATATGTAGTCAGCATTTTATGCACTAAAGAAAATAACACAATCATCTGAGTGATCATTTTTAAAAATCTTTCATTGGGTTGATTCCTAGAGAAGAAAAGATTATAAGCAACACCAGCAATTTATTTCTACACAAGATCTCTTACTCATCAGCAGATGGTAGCCACTGTTGTGGAAGAAGAGCTACTTCAGCAATAGGATTCCGAGGAGTACCCAGAGAAGAGGGTAACTCTGCTCAGGACAAGTGGGCTTTTGTCATACTGTGTCAGGGGAGGTAAAGAGATTCACTTAGGAGAACAAGGAATCAATATTAAAGGTACATTGTGACCATCTCAATAGAAAGAGATGTGTTTTCAGAGTTCCTGGCACTTTTTATACAGGAATCTTGGTGAGGAGTAAGCTTGGGAAGGTATATGGGGATCACATCACTCCAATGATCTCAAGGGGATTTATAATGGTCTGCTCACTCTTAGGACACTTAGACATGGTCTTCAACATCTAAACAGTAGCACTAGAAAGTCTCTCAAATTATAGGATTCTCAAAATAGTCTGAACTCTTTTTGTTTAGTATATTTTTTTGGTGAGCAGATTAAAATTCCACAAGGGGATTATCACAAGAAATTGAATTTATGAGCAATGTCAAGATTTAAAGAATTCTTATTTTTGCAATTTGATTCCAGGGGTCTCTACCATGCCCAGGAATTCCAGGCTGCTCTTCCCTGGAGGTTATGAAGAGCCCAAAGGAGCATGCCTTTTTCCCCAGCACCAAGAAATGGGAGGTATTGGAAATTGTAAAGGTCAGTAATAATTTACAGGTTGGAGAGCCTGCTGTTGAACTCAACTTTCCAAAATAATACCCCAGCCCAAAAAAGGGAACAGACTAAAGAAAAATAAAACAAAACAAAGCAAGACAACACAACAATAACAACTTCAGGTCCTACTTCCTCCCTGACACTGACCTATACATTGAATGTAGTGTAAAACCTCTGAACAAACAACTCAGTCCCACACCAAGGCTCACAAAATAAATAAGGAGACAAACAATCATACATTCAAGGAACAAGAAAAATACCTTCAAAAATGAGGAAAAAGGCAACCAGTTCTCTACTTCAAACACACAATTCCCCAACCAAGGCATCCACAGATATGAAGCAGGACCATACATAGTGAAAAATAACCACAAAAGATTATTAAAATTATCTAGGAATTAAAAGAAGATTTAGGGAAGGAAAAAAGAAAGCAAGGATAGGAGTTGAAAGACCATATTAATAAAGAAATAGATACATTGAAAAGAGATGTAACAGAAATCTGAGAATTAAAAAACACATTCAATCATATTAAAATTTCAATGGAAGATTTCAATAACAGAGTAAATTCAATAGAAAACAGAACTTCAGCTCGCAAAGAAAGAACTTGTGACAATGATTACAGACCGAGTAATCTTGAATGCACAGAAAAGAGAAAAGAAAAAAAACTTATTGAACATGATCAGAATTTTCAAGAAGTATGGGATGAAATTAGAATAAATCTGAGAGTAATTTGGACAGAAGAGAACATTGAACAGCAAATGAAAGGCATAAAGAACTTTTTCAATGAAATAATTAAAGAAAATTTCCCCCACATCTAAAATGAGACACACAGATGCCCATCACTGGATGAATGGATCCAAAATGTCTGGTATACATATACAGTGGAGTTCTACTCAGCTATTAGAAACAGTGATATTACAGTCTTTGAAGATAAATGCATGGCAATGGAAGAAATCATGATGAATGAAGTTAGCCAAACCAAAGAGTCAAGGGCAAAATGTTTTCCCTCATTTGTGGAGGCTAGAACTATACCCAGTTTTGGGGGAATGTAGTCAAACTCATGTATTTACACTACGAAATGCATACCAACACATAATCTAAGGGAACCTTAGATGCATAGATGGGGGAGGGAGGAAGGGAGATGTAGGGGTGGGAGAAGTAGGGAGGATAAGGAGAGATCTAGGGAGACAATCAATAATGTAGCCTGTGTGTCAACGTTTCAACATCCTGAGAAGTAAAATGATGATTAATTCTGGAAAATTTGCAACTATATATATATATATATATATATATATGTATATATATGCAAATATATACATTTATATCTCTTATGGGGTGTAATATAGATGAGTCAAGAGACAGGGGAGTGGTCAGTGTGGGGAAAACTATGGTTTAAGATCAAATGTATATTATGTTATCACTTCATACACATTTAAGATTCTTTGACAACTCAATAAAAATTGTCAAAAAAAAGAAAAAAATAGTGAAAAATGAATTATAAGAAAAATGCAATATGCAGTATTTATGAGATACAGTTACAAGATACTGCATAAGATATTTGAATAAGCTATACTGCATGCCTTTACAAAAATGTAAATGTTTAATCCTATTGTCAATTATACCTGAAAAATGTCAAGAGGTGATAGGAAGTGACTACAAGGGGAAATGTTGGAACTGAGTTAAAGGAAGATACACTCCAAGAATTTATATGTATGTCACAGTATATAATATAGTCATGCATATAAAAATGTTCTTTATAGCTATAAGAATTATGTCATAGTATTTGGATATTTTAGGAAAAATATAAGACCAAGAAACGGATTTTGGGAATGGGAGGAGGGAGGAAGGTAGGGGAGTGTAGGGGTTGGGGGAATATTGGCCAAAGTGTATTGCTGTATTGTGTGCATCTATGAATATGTGACAACAAATCCCATCATTATGTACAACTCTAACACACCAATAGAAAATAAGAAAAGAAAAAAATAGAAAAAAATAGAAAAAAAATAAATAAAATGAGACATGCACATTCAGGAACTATATAGGACACCAAAAAGAAATGGCCAAATGAGAAATTCACTGAGACACATCATATTCAAATATGTAACAGAAAAAAACAAGGAAAGAATATTAAAATATGCAAGAGAGAAGCACCAAATCACATTCAGAGCAAACCAATAACAACCACTTCTGATTTCTCAATTCAGACCCTTTAGTCAAGGAGGGCTTGGAATGATTACAAAAGAAAACAACCGTCAGCCGAGGTTACTATACCCAGCAAAACCTAGCTTCAGGTTCATGGGGAAAAACAAACATTCCATGATAAGAACAAATTAACAACATGCATGAATGCAAAACCAGCACTACAAAGAATACATGGAGACTAACTTATTTCAAATACAGGAACAAACAAACAACTCCCAAAACCCTCAAGCAGAGGAAAGTCAATGACAGCATAAACTACTAAAAGATAAACATGAAAGCCCAAAATACAGTACAGATCACAACGGCAGAGAATCACAATCACATATCTATTCTAACACTGAACATGAATGGTCTCAATGCCAAAACAAAAGACACGGACTAGCAGATACGATCAAGAAAGAAAATCCAACAGTGTGCTCCTTAAAGGAGCCAAAGGCATCCACAGATTAAAGGTAAAATGATAGGAAAATAAGCCTACCAGTCTTATGGCCCAAAAAAACAAGCTGGAGTTGTAATACTTACATCTGACAAAGCAGATTTCAACCAAAAACTTATCAGAAGTGACAAAGAAGGTCACTGTCGCTCCCCCCTGGGTTCTGGAGCGGGGAGCGGGTGGAACGGCCTTGGGGGACCTTAGCCGTTCCCCGGGGGGCCAGCAGGACACTGGGAACCCGGCGCCGGCAGGACAGGGCTGGGGAGGGGAAGAGGAGTCGCTCCCCGCAGTGTTCCTGTGCAAGGAGCGGGCAGAACGACCTAGCAAGCCGTCCTCCGAGGGGCCGAGTTAGGGCGGGGATGGGGAAAGGAGTCGCTCCCCGCTGCACTCCAGAGC